>PVKS010022735.1:0-33312 GCA_004027875.1 Aplodontia rufa
CCAGAGGGACACCCAACTGTGGCCAAGCTGGACACAGACACAATGGTAGTGTCACATACAGATCAGGGAGACATGGTACTATGGATTACATGATGGCCACCATGAAAAGACCAGGCCATGGAGTTCAAGGGAAGAGAGAAAACGGCCTTTTGGCACAACTGCACTGGACTCCTGTGAAACACGGGTAGCAGGAGAGTCTGGAGGTGCCTAGGGCAGCCCCATGCACACCCTCTGGACTTAGTCCGTCTTCCACACTTTGTTGAGCAGCTTTACCACCTCGTCGTAGATGATAAACACAATAGCCACATCCAGGCAGACCCGGCCCAGGCGGGGGACAGTGCCCTTGTAGAAACTGGGTGGAGGAGGGGTATGAGGTAAGTGTGGGGGTGGGCAGGACAGTGTCCCTTCAAAGGGCAGCCCCCAGCTCCCTGCTGGAAGGAAAAGAGTCCTAAAGGGGCACAGCCAGGGGCAGGAGGGTGGAAGACCAGAGAGGGTCTGGGGTGGGGACAATACCCTCCCTTACTTACGCTCTGAGCCCCTCCTTCCTCAGGATCTGCAAGCCACAATCCCACGTATTCCGGTATTTGTGTGCCTCCAGGCCCTGCAGGATATCAGTGGACCAGATTGCTCAGCAGCCAGTCAGCCCCTAATTGGAGATCCCCTCCCACTCTCCCTCCACCACTCCACCTGCATCCGGGTCTTGATCACATCCAGAGGTGTGTTCCCGAAGACACTGGCTGCACCGGCAATAGCTCCAAAGACCCCGGTGATCAGTGGGTTCATGGGCTTGTTGGGATTGTCCCCTGGATAAGTGGGGGGTTTGTGATTAGTGAGTGCAGGGAGGGCAAAGGTGGGTGGGTTTTGAAGGTGGTAAGGAGTCTGAAGCAGGGGCTACCTGCCAGGGAGAGCCCAAAGGCAGGTATCCAGCTTGCAGTGTGTGGAGATGGGGCCTTGGACAGACTCACCTCTGTACCAGTTGCGCAGAGAGGTCATGACAAAGAAGCGGATGGCTTGATTTGAGCCCTGTTTCAGCACAGTGGCTGTGAGGCCCTGGTAGGTCCCCTTCAGTCCTGAGGGCAGGCAGCACAGAGTCACCCTGGTGTCTCCCAGGTCCCAGCTGGGCATTGGGAGAATGCCATGTGCAGTGCCAACACATGAAATAGAAATACAGGCCCTTTTTATCCTGGTGGAGGTTTCTGACCCTCTCAAGTGGCTCACCTTGTTCCCGTACAATCTCCCTAACCCCGTGGAAGAATCCTCTGTACTTGGGGTTGGGGGAGGTCTGGTCATGGATGAACTTCACCTGAGAGAGAGAGAGAGGAAGGTCCACAAAGGAGCTGGATCTGGTCCCACCATCTAAAGGGCACACCTAGCCCTTTGGATATAGGCTCAGAAACCACCAATGTCAGGACGGGGCTGGTGGTGTATTTTTTCATGTGCAGGTAGTTGCCCCCCTTGGCTTTCTCCTGGATACTAGCACAAAGGTCCCAGGACAAAAGAGAGTCTGCAGTCATTTCTGCTGCTATTTACCAAAGTTTTGGCAGCAAATGTTTATGTTTTCTGTTCATAAATATTTTTCTTAAAAAAAAAAGTTAGTGATATTTTTGTCTCCAGAACGACAGCCTCCACAGGAGATCCTTCTGGCCAGGTTTCTTGCACCCAGCTCCTCAGCAGTCCCTGTTTGCTCTCATTCCATGCTATCTCCCTTGAGATCTTCCCACTTTGATCTTCTCTGGGTGCCCAGACCTATCCAAACCCAACCATCCCTATGAACTCCTGCACATGGGGGGGACACTTCCCAGGTTGACAGTATCAATGTGGCAGATGGCCACCACGGTCTGGGGGCTCCAAAAGCGCCCCTACAAGCCTCGTTTCTCTGCCAGGATTTCCCCACCTTGATGGTCTCCATGGGGCACACGACCACCACAGCCTCGGCCACACCTGCGCCCAGGCCACACAACAGCCCTCGAGTGCTGTCTAGCCGTCCCTGAGCGTCCCGCATGTGATTACTAAGAAACTCGAACATTCCGAACCTGGGGACAAGAGAAAAGGTGAGAGATAACTCTGCTGCTGCTGGGGGGTCGCCTCCCCTAGTCGCCCTGACCCAGCGGGCCTCACCTGACGGCTGCCTTGGGGATTGAGCCGTAGAGCAGAGAGCTGAGGCCGCGATACAGGCCCAGAACGCCATGGCTGCGGACAGTCTGCCGCACGCAGTCCCCTGCGGGAGGGGGCGGTCAGGACCCTGCGATCCACGGAGCCCACCCTGTGCAGCTCAACTAGCTGCCGCCTACACTCCCGCGGCCACCCCTCCTCACCAATGCCTCGGTACCGCGGCGGGTGGGAGCGCTCGTCCAGCTGCAGCTGAGTCTTCACGTACTCAGTCGGGAACGTTATACAAATTTCGATGCCGCCAGCCAGGCCCCCTGCAGGGACCGGGCGCCGGGTCCTAAGACGTCGCCACGGGTGGCCCGAGCCGCCTACCGCTGTTCAGTCCCCTCCCCCGCCCCGGACTTCGCCCGGAGCGGCGGCCAGCAGGTACCGCGAGGAGGCCAGACCTGGTGCACACGCCCCCACCCCGTTGTCTCGACGAGGCGTGCAGAGACGACACGCGGGACGAGTTACCGAGCCTGGTGGGGACCCAGGCCACGTCCCCCATTGCCCTAATATTCCCGCCCGACCCGGAAGTGAGGCGGGGCCTCGGTGTCCCGGGCCCACCCGGAAGAGGGCGGAGGGCGGCAGGAGGGATGGGGGGTTCGCGTCTTAGAGGGGCCCACCTGCCAGGATCGCTTTCCCGGGGTGCGTCAGCTTGGCCTTTTCGGGTGCAGGCGCGGCGGCCGCCAGAGTGCGGGGGGCACGGGGCGCGGCCATGGCGGGCGGGAGGCGGGGTGCCCGGCGTCGGCCACGGGTCCGAGACTCCGACGCTAGGCACTAGGTCCGCGGAGTCAGCAGCGGCGACCGGTTATGGTCCCGGGGGCGGGGCGGGGCGGTCGCGTCAGCTCCCGGGCTCCGCCCCGCGTGGCCTGAGCTGGTCCCCGCCCCCGTCCCGCCCCGAGCGGGCCGGGAAACTGAGGCTGGGGCGGGGCGCGCCGAGGCAGGCGTCGGGGCGGGGACCAATGCACAGCCAATGGCCGGTGCTTGATTTCCAGACAACAAGAGCAGCCGGGCCAGGGGAGGGGCCTCGTGGAGGCTGTACTGCGCCCTGGCGGGGAAGCAGTGTGGGTCAAGGTGCAGATTCTGCCTGGAGCAGAGGAACGCACAGGAAGGAGTGGGCCTCGGAGTTAGCTCTTCAGGAGCAACAAAATCCCCCAAAGGTCCCGGAGGTGAGGGGCAGATCCTACCCTAAGACACGTGCGGTCAGCCCCATCCCTGCCATCTGCGGGCTTAGCTTTCTGACCCCCAACAGGGCTGTGTGGTTGCTACCCTGCCCATCTCCAGGACTCAAGAGTTTTGTGCAGCAAACGTGATCAGTTAAACACTCAAATACACATTTACCGGCTGCACATTTCTAGGTAGCTTCTCTGGGCAGACACTGGTCCCTCATCCCCCAAGAAGTCCCAGCAAATCTTTACCAGGTTGTATGGCATATTAAATTGGTCCCTGTCCCCGCCCCCTACCCACGTGAGCACCAAGCAGAGAATCTTTGCCTTGATAAACCGACTTTTAATATTCATGATCAGCAGGAGGCTCAGAGTCTTGAGGTCTAGCATTTCCATACAAATCCTGTAGTGTCTGCAAGGTGGTGCGGAGGGAGCTCTAGCCAGTGTGGGGTGAAGAGAATGCCCCTCCTGCCAAGCTCTAGGGAATCCTGGAGGGTTCATAGGCAAGAACCTCCCTTAGCAATGCCTGGTTTCAGTCAGAGGGTCTAGAAGCAGGAGTTCACCATCTCCCCACTAACTGCTGGTGCATGCCTGTGTTCTCGGGCAGTCTTCCTTCACTTCCTCCAGTTCCAGGATAGCTCAAAGGCTGCCATCTAAGGGCTTCAGTTAAAATAAATAACAGACAGGTGTCCTGGTTCCCAATCAGGATCCTCCGTGCATCTGGAATGCAGTGTTTCTTGGAGAGATAAACAACTGGGTGGAGGAAGTATGGAGACTGAATGCCTACTACACACTGAAGCTGAACACAGGAGGCTGGATGAAGGCAGGAGGCTGGATGAAGGCAGGAGCAGCTGCATATCCATAGGGGAAGCCGGCAGGGCCTGGGCCAGCAGCAGAGCTGGCTGTCAGCATCAGCTGCTGGCCTGCAGAAGAGAAAAGCCCACAGTGGGCAGAGCTCCTGATGCCCAGGGGCAGGGGTTTCTTTCCTGGATGCCCCTTAAGCCAAGAGCCCAAGAAGCAGAGTCACTTGAATCAACTCTGACCACCCAGAGACTGAGGCATGAGGAAAGTAGAAGCCTGGGGGCAAGGAGGTTGGGAGTGTTGCTGTGGGGGCTAGCCAGGCTAGAGGGCAAGCTGGTCCCCAAATGGGACACTTACTTAGCTCAAATCGGCTGGCTCTCATTCATGCCCATCAAAATCTAAAAAGACCAGATTGACATTAATGGTGGGTACATGTCCCTGACCTGGGAGAACACACTGCAGCCCAGCTGGTGTACTGTGCTCACAGTACCCAAGAAGGCCTGTGTACTCAGGACCCAATGGCTACGCTAGTCTTCTAAGACAGGCAAACCATCCCAGGCAGGCTTTCAGGTGCAAACCCCTCCTAGCACAAGCAGCAACAGGCACACACTGCCCAAGGCCAAGTAGGGCAGGGCAAGCAGCACTGCACAGCAGAGTAGCACCCTGATCAGACAGCAGGTATCTTCAGAGCAAGGAGAATGCTGGCTGTGCTGAAGTTCCTGATACACTGCCCTTCACACCTAACAGCCACTGGGGTTCTTCCTGCCCCCATCCACCCATTCCATCTCTATTTGAAGCCCAACCAAGGAAGGGCAGTATAAATCTCCTCTCCCCTCTTCCCACCCCAGTGTACCACCTACCAAACACAAGTAGAGCAGGCTCCCCTACATACTCCTCTTGCTTGCGTAGACTCTCCAAGGCATCTAGTTTGTCTACCTGCAAAAGGCAGGAGCATGTAAGTAACTACCCAGCAAGGAGCACATCCTGCTTTTAGGTGAACATGTGATATAAGACCTGGACACAGAAGCTTCCAGGAAAGTTGGAGCTGAGGACATGCTCTGGTGAAGCCCTAGTTCCACTCCAGCAGATTCCTAGTGGCCCTCGGGTACACTGTAGCAGTGGCAAGTGATCATAGGCAGCGAGTGTGGTCTGGCTTATGAGCACTGAGTCTTCCTCTGGATACACAGAAAGCACTGCTTACCTACTTGCAGGACTAGGGCAGCATGAGGAGATTGCCTACTTTTGACTCTAGCCTGTCCTTCCTCACCAAGAGAGAGAGCATGTACATGGTCCTCAACAGACCAGTCACCTGACACCTCAGACACTCCACCTATGAGCCACTGAGGATAAGCTGCCTCTTTGCTTTTATGAAGTGCCACCACATTCTGTCCCTGTGCTGGGAACAAAATGTGGTGGTGCAGTGGGGGCTGCCAGAGATTGGCAGCACTGCTCTAATGGAGGGAACATCAACTTTCATACTCCTCTCAAACAGGTGCAGAGTAAGAAAGAAGAATTAACAGTTTTTCCTTTATGAGGTTGGGTCAGGAGGAGATCAGCCCAGGTGTCCAGCCAACTCCTGTCTGCAACAGGAAGGATCACAGCAGGCATTATGGCACCCACAGTCTGTCTTCTTTGCTAGTAGTTGGCTAAAGTCGGAGCTGGGACTATACCTCCCTCCACCTGGACAACATTTGGGGGGTTGCAAAGGGATAGCTTGCAAGCTTCCCAGATGAGCTGGCAGGCCCAACTCAGCTTTCCATTCAGGAGGGGTCCAACTCAGCTCTCCATTCTGAAGGGGTTGTGGCCTTCTTGTCTGGGTCCCTCACTGTTATAGCACTGCTATGTTGAGTCTGTGGAACTGCAGCTCAATCCAAGAACAAGCCACACCGACACCCCAAACCCCTGTTGAGGAGAACCTTTGGGGGACCCTCCTATCTTTACCATATCAAGCACCTTGTCTGACAGAAACAGGTGGGGCAGCAGCAGGGGAAGGCATCACAGCAGCCACTACCTCCCAGGGCTAGTGGCAGTATCTGAGAACCCTGGGCCAACACTCAATTAGCTATGTGGCCATGGTGCTGGCTGATTTGAAAATGGCTGCCAGGGCAAATGCCATCATCCAAAATAGGCAGGAAATATGTTCATGAAAATCCTTGGGTGATGGTATCCTGGGCTCCCTGTGGTGGGAGAACTAGGGACCCTTGTGTGCCCATTCAATCTGTGTCCTTTAACATGCTCAGGCCACATGGTCAGGGCTTCCCTCCCCTCAGGGAGCTTCAAACCCAGACAGGCTATACAGATGGGACTAGGTTACACTGCAGTGGAATGATACCCCTAAATGGCTGCTGGAATGGCCCTCACCAAGGGCTAGGCAGCTCCCTGGAGGCTCTGTAGGCAACTGGCAGTCTTGCAAGCCCTTGCAGGCCAAAGCTAGCAACATAGTCCCTTGTTCCTATATCTTTCCATGGCAAGAAGCCTTAACAGGAATGGCTTTGAGGTATCCACCTGTCTTGAAGCAGGCTTGGTGGACAGGGCAAGAAGATGACACCGAGAGATGGATTTTCCAGTCTTAGAAACAACAAACTGACAGATGACACAAGTCTCTGGATAGTGGTCCCAAAACCACTGGGTCCCAAACAGGTACTCCAAGGATTCTGGTATCCAGGAAGAATTTCAAAATCAGACACTGAGCTTGAAAAGGCAAGTAAAGTTACCTTCCACAGCTGATGGGAGAAGTTAACACATGGTACTATTCCTACCAAATGCTCAGTCAAAGGGGGCCATCACAAATGGGGCCACCAATAGCTCACCCCCAAACTCCACTGGCTGCTCTCTTGGGGGAGACAGCCTGGCCTATATGCAGCCCAATGGTCTGTGTGTTGAAAGCTTCATGGGGGAGCCAGTACTACCAGCTGGAGCCTCACTGATGAAGCCCAAGGCTATTGGCAAGCATACCTGTCCTGCTCCCTAGCAATATAGAAGCTTCCCAGGCAGGGTCTGCAGGATAGCTACTAGGAGTGGCAAGTGCTTAGTTCTACATAATGCTTCCCACAGTGATTTTCTAGGCAGGGTGGTATTGGGCAGAAAACCACTTGGGTGAAGAGAGATCATTCCTGAAGGCAGGCCAGGGCTAAGTGGGTAATCTGGGTTGGCCTCAATTGGGCCCACAGCCAGGACACTTCAGGTCCAGAGCCAGAGTTACTACCAGGGATGGGCTACACAACACACGAGTCAGGGAGTCACAGCATGGTCAGTACTTACTTTGTTCAAGTACTCCCTCATCACCTGAATGAAGTAGGGCATAGCAAAATCCATGAGGTTGTGTCTCCAGGCCAGCTCAAGCACCATATCTGGGTGAAGCAGGTCATAGCAGGTAAAGAGAGAGGCTGCGAAACACTCCTGCTTTCCTTCCTCCAGGAACCACTGCAGCAACTTCTCAGCCAGCTCAGTATCACGTGACTCTGAGGCATGCTGCATGGCATCCTGCAGCCAGGAAAAATGCACAGCTAGGGCTGTTCTGCACAGGTAGAGGCCTTGAGCCTTTAGGCAGCTGAGTTGGCAGGTGTTGCTCCACAAAGGCCCTCCTTTCAGTGTAGAGTGAACACAATTGAGCTGTTCCCTGTGCCTTTGATAAGATGAAGGTGTTATCTTCAGAGGCTCTAGAGGGGACCAAGTATGGTTTTCTCAAATGCTGAATTGCCTGGAGGTGGCACACATTAAGGATGGCAGTCTGGGAGAGACAGGTTCCACACCAGGGCCAAAGATGTGAATGTACAAGGAGTGTGTAAGGTTTCACTGGGGAATCTTCAGGGGCAAGTAGTTGCTTAGGCCTTCAGCCAGTGCTTCCCTCTGGAAGGAGTTCTACCTAATGTGGTACAGCTACAAGGACAAAGCTAGTATTTAAGAAATAGCAAACTGGCTAGGCACAGTCATACACACAGGTAATCCCAATTACTGGGGAGGCTGAAACAAGTTTGAGGTCAGCCTGGGCAATTTAGTGAGACCTTTTCTCAAAATAAAAGGGTTGGGGATGTAGTTTTAGCTTAAGTGTCTCTGGGTTCAATTCCCAGTACCACACACAAACCAAAACAAAAAAGAAAAAAAAAAGTGACCTGCTTTTTCTTCAAGTCCCTTAAAACCCCTAACGACAAACGTCTTTCTTTCTTTCTTTTTTTTTTTTAGAAAGAGAAACAACTTTATTTAGTTTTTCACATGGCCTTCGTTGCTCCAACACTTAGTTGTGTACATGGTGCTGGGGTTTGAACCCAGGTCCTCGTGCTTGCCAGGCAAGCACTGAAACCACTGAGCCACAGCTCCAGCCCCAAATGTCTTTCTTTAAAATATCATTTATGGGGGCTGGTGAGGTGGCTCAGTGGTACAGCACCTGCCTGGCATGCAGTCAGCCAAGACTCAAAGTGAAAGTTCCAGGAAGCCTTCAGGCACATCTCAGGCCCTCTGATGCCAACATGATCATAGTCATCAGTCTCCCTGCATGTTACAATCTGGCTGGGCCACTCTCAGGTAAAGTGGGCACCTTTCTGTCCTCCCTTCTCCATGGGGCCTTGGACAGTTCCAGACTCCTTGTACTACAGACTAAGTTCTTCTAGGTGGCTTCCTAGAGTACTCAAAAGCCCAATGAACTCCAACAAAGCTTTCAGCCAGTGCTCTCCTCCTACTGCCTGAAACCAGCTTGTATCTGAGACTCCCATACCTTTTCCCTCTCATCCCTACCCCCTGCCTGTACCAGTCTCAAGATAGCTCTTGATCCTTATCCTTTTTGCTATTTTCCTCTCCTTCTACACTCCTGCTGGTGTTTGGCAGGCCCTGTCCCGACTCCTGACTACAACTTCACTGTTGCAGGCTCTAGTTCCTCACTCATGGGTGTGGAGGGCCCCTGCTTCTCCTGCCCTCAGCCCTCGCTTGCCTCTCATCAGGCCTGTGTCATACTGTATGTTTCATAGTGGCCAAGCGACTATACCCCAGTCTTCAATAGTGCCATTGTTGACCATATATTTTTAAAAATCTAATTCTGCCCCTGCCATTTGGAAATACTTTTTTCAGTTGCTCCCTGACTGGGCATGCTGCAACATGGCTACTTTATTCCAGAGAGTCTCTCACAGGGGACTTCAGTTTTGCTCAAGGGGAGGCTCCTCTAGCATGGGAGTGTTGGCACTTGTTGGGGGTCACTTGTGCACTGGGGCACTATGCTTGGTCTCTACCTCCTACAAACAGGACCAGTTGTGATAAATAAATACCCCTTGGTAATACACCAATTTTAAAAAAGTAGAAAAAACAAACAAATGAAAACAAATGCCCCTCAGGGAACAGAATCACAGGTCTGTGGGGGAGCATGCTCAGCTACTTTCTACCTATGGCTTTGTTCTCTAGATTGCCTTCTTGATCCATGTGGCTCAGATGGGTCACTTGTTGGAAAAGGCAAGTACTTACACCACTGCTCACTTATCACTGTCTGGGTGGCGAGGATGCTGCACATTTATGTATGTGGCAGGTATCATGGGGACAAAACAGAGTGGCTGTGACTAGCCGGCCCGGATATGTCTGAGTTCTACTGCTGCTTCCCAGTAGCTATCCCCAGTAGCTCCTGGGGACATTTTGTTTAGTTGTAGAGTTTTAGTAGTATTTCCTCCTGATCCTCTCTCCAGTGGCCCTTTCAGGCCTTAGAAAGAAGGACCATGTTCACTGTCACTAAGGGCTATATATTTAATGGCAAGCACTGACCTTTGCCTTTTTGTTGTTGTCTGTTTATGGTGCTGGGATCAAACCCAGGGTCTTGTGTGTACTAAGACAAGTGCTCTACTACTGAGCTATATCCCTGGCCCAGGGATAGATAACATGGAACAATCCAAAACACTGGAGATGACAACTCAGGGTGAAGCTCAACATGATCCTGACATCAAGGATAACATGCCTTGATGGGAGTCTAAGCCATAGCTCAGGTGCCATGAAAGCAAGCCCCTGTGCTGAAAGTGGCAGCTACTGTCTGAGTATAATGGGAATATTCTTAGGAATGTCCAGGGACAATTTTGAGGAGTAAAAACCTCAGTCAGGGTTACCACCTGCTGGGTTGCTCTTGAGACTCAATACAGCCACATAACACATCAGCACAAGGGACTGCTTGTGCAACTCCACTTTGCCCCACTGGAGAGATGTTCAGGTCAACCATAGGATGGTAATGCCTTTAGGGTCTTGGCAACTGCTCCAGGTTGCCCAGCCTGATTAGCAGATTCCTGGACTTGGGTCTGAGAGAGGTTCTGAGTCATCTGGCAGAAACAACTGTTTTGAATTTAATTTTAATTTCGGTTTCATTCCCCAAATCTTGATGTGAAGTAGGTGACAAAAAGTGAATCCTGCCACTATTTAGCCTGCTGGAGATGGACCAACTCCATATGACTCTGTAACAGCCTTTCCAAATAATTTCTAAAAGGCTCTAGATCCCTTTTAATTCTTACCCTGTGTTCTAAAGATGCGTCCCTTTACTCCCCATAAGGATCTCCTGGTGAAGTTCAGGACCAGGTCTCAGGAAGAGTTCTTAGGGGTGAGCCTTCTAACCCCCACCTGTCAAGGCATCAGGAGGCAGTGAGGTGGCCAGGGCACACGGGGAAGGGAATAAAGGTACATGGCCACCAACCTTATAGAGATGGTCCTTCTTGCAGAGCTCCACACTCTGGGCCCACCAACTGTTGCCTTTGTACAGATAGGCTGCAATGCGCCTGAATTCTATCAGCTGGTGCTTCTCTAGCCGCTGAGCCAGGCTGATGTTGTCAAAGTTGTCATAGGCATCAATAGATGCCCTCAAGCCCTAGGAAGACAACATTTCTATGAGGAGAAGACACTGACACAGGCCACTTGCACACTGAGCCCGTACCAGGAATTACATGGTGGTGGTTGCTGCCACCATGACCTAAGAAAGGTCCCTGCCCATGTGTCCACTGGTGCCCAGTGGGGCCCACAGACCCTCCTTTGTAGGCCAGCCACTGCAAGAACAGACTGGTGAGTGTAGTGAGAAGCCCACTGGCTCCTGGGCTTTATCTTCCACACCAACCTGATAATCTTCCTCTTCAGTCAGCAGGTGGTTGAGTGCTTCATTCACACTTTTGTTGTTGTGGCTCTGGACTGACTGCAGGTAAGGCTTCACTAGGGACAACTGGCCTACCTGATAAGTTGGGGAAAATGGTCAAAACACTTAGCCATGCTCATCACAGGGACCCTGGGAGGGGGGTGCCTGAGACACATTGATGAAGCACAGGTGGGTGTGGGCTAGCTTCAGGAGCCACAGAGCACATTACAGACAAGTAGGACCCAATAGGCCCATTTGGGCCACTTGGTCAATGCTATTTCATCTATGGACACTGGTGGGAATGCAAAGCTGTGTCTGAAATCTACAACATTGACTGGGGATCAGGTTTCCAAAACCTGTTTACAAAGGTGCTACCTTTTAGACAGCTTTGGCAGAGCTAGCTTACACACTCTTCTCTGAATAGTTACTTTTCACAATTTGTACAAGTGGCATCTTCCCCATTCTATTTCTCTCAGATTACTAGAGAAATTATTATTATTATTATTTTATTTTTGCAGTGCTGGGGATTGAACCCAGGGCCTCACACATGCTAGGCAGGAGCTCTACCACCAAGTTACACCCTCAGCCCAAAACACTCCTCTGGACACAGGGCTTTTGCCTACTCACCTTTGAAAAAAAACTGACTGTCCGAGTGTGATCCAGCCGGGGTGATAGCACCAGCAGCAGGTCATTAATGAGCAGAGGCTTATAGTCCAAATAGAACTGTAGGGCTTTGTAATAGAGCTCAACATTGGCAACCTGGGGAGGGGACAGCCCAGGGTCATTCCTTGTCCTGCCTCCATGTATCCTGTACCTTGCTCTACTGTGCCACCTTCTGGTTTTTGCTCAAATGCCACTCTACTACTGAAGCCCTGTCATGACTCCCCTAAGACTGAATTGCCCAGACCTACCCACTCCCATCTTTGCAGTATTTCTTTCCACAGTACCTGCCATTTGACACACTGTGCATTCCTGTTTCCTGCCTTACTCAAGCACCTATACTATCTGACACTGGGTTGATACTCAACCAATAGCTGCTGAGTGTATGAAAGACATGTGATAAGTGGAAATACACAAAATGTTTATTCAATTAGATACCCTCAGTCTCCCTGAGCTATAAGTAAGTCAGTAACACATCTTATTTCATTTCTAGTACTTTTTTTTTTTTGGTACTGGTGATTGAACCCAGAGGCACTTAACCACCGAATCACACAGCCCAGTCCTTTTTATATTTTATTTTGAGACAGGGTCTCAATAAGTTGCTTGGAGCTTCACTAAGTTGCTGAGGCTGGCTTTGAACTTACAATTCTGCCTTAGCCTCCCAAGTCACTGGGATTACAGGTATGTGCCACTGTGCCCAGCTCATCTCCAGTACGTTTGAGCTGAATGCTGTCACTTAGATCTTGTATGAGCATGACAGCTAGCCCAGGAGAAGCAGGCTCCCACATCAGAGGACTAGGCCACTATGGGAAGACCCTATGCCACCATGAAGGCTGTATTCCCAGGTTTCAAGAGCTAGACAGGCTTCTGTGTCTCTTGGCTCTTTCCCCTGGCCATCTGCCACTTTCCTTCTGACATCACTCAATGGCTTACTGACCTGCATACAGCTCTACTGTTCAGGGAGCAAGGCAATTCTTATGTTCCACAAGGGCATGAGCCAGGCCAGCAAGCTGAGCACATCCATGAGTGAGCAGGCATGCCCAGAGCTACAGCTGCACTGATGGCAGGGTGAGCGCTATGGAAGCCTCTGGAAATGCTGAGTTTAAGTAACCCAATAGATATTTGAGGAGGGGGAGCCCCCTTTTACCATTTACTGACAACTTTAACCCTTCTTCCTTTTCCTCCTCTGCAGCACTTACTGTTACTGGGCTGCAAGGACTCTTAATACCAGCCTCGTGAATACAGAGCAAAGCAGTGGCCAATTCTGTTACAAAGCTTTCCATGTGTACTAGCTGGCTCCCAGTAGCTCTGTAACCTGTCATCCTCACAGACTTGCCCTCTTACTCAGCATCGGAGGGGCCAAATCAGAGGTGTCTCATCCTAAAAAGCAGGAGTGCTGGGAATTCATATAAGGAAGAAGAACATAGGCAGAGCTTAAGTTCACCTTCCATGGTGAGTTACCTTGTCTAAACCTCTCCGGCCTTGCTTGCCACAACATGGCTCCTCAGAATAACTGTGGGACATGAAGATAGTATACAAGGACATATCTATCTTGCCAAGGCTCTCATAGAAAGTCCTGTGGGTTGGAAGAGTTGATAATGGTAGTTGTCAGAGCAAGGCACTACCAGCCCTGTCTTTCCCCCTGTGGGCACCTGGAATGGACGTTCTCAACCTTTTAAAACAAGTCCATGTGACATGTATCCCTCTGGTATCCCTCTGGATGATACAACTTGCCACACTCCTACCTCAGTCACTGGCGTGTTGAGGCCTATGATGTATAGTATCTTTGTTGGGCTAATTTAGCTGCTGTGTTACAGCTAATTAAGCTGCTGGGATACATCTGCTATCCCAGGATGTAGCAGGTTTTATGGGTCATCTGGAGTATCCACTATTCCTGCCTGGGGTGGGGTGTGTGTGGGGAGGGCAGAGCACTGACATCTGCACAGTGCCCTCCTCTGGAGTCATACTAGGAAATAGCATGGGCATAGTAGTTGGCCACACATCAAGATGTAGAGTAACACCTCAGTGACCACACCCATAAGAACAGTTAGTAAGGACCTTAGCACCTTATGCTGAAGGAAATCAGACATTATCTCCATTGTGCTTCAGATCCTCAGTGGGATAGTGCACTATTTCTGTTTTGAGGAAAAGAAAACTAAGGCTTGGAGATTTTGTCATGAATTCCAGGGTGACCAGCTAGTGTGCTCTGGACTACTAATGCTAGTATCTCACTACCTGCAAGAAGCTCCTACTGTATGCAGGACCCAGCCACTAAGCACTTGGTGGGGAGGAATCACTATGTCCATTTCATCAATGGGATAATTCAGGTCCACAGTAATGACATTCTTGTTCCATAGTTAAGACAGTGAGTGGTGGAGCCAGAATGCCAACCTCATCTACATCAGCAAGGCACCTGCTTGGCCTGTTACTGCCCAGGAAGGTACCACATGGACTCGTTAGTAGCCCCTCTCATGTTTGCATAATGCAGACTAAATGTTGCCCCTCCAACTAAGCTCTCAGACAGGTAAGTTTCTTCCCACTCTGGGGATGAAGTCTCTACATTGCCTATTCTTCACATGTGAGCTGATGTGACATACCTTTAAATATCAGAGTATGGCAGAAGCTTTGTGCATCACAGAAAGAAAAGCTTTGCATGTGGCAGATGAGAGACTCTGCTCTTCCGTATAACATGCCTCATTTTACTCTGTTAAGTACACTAAGACACAGCAAGTACTGCCACTTCGTATCATTTTTAAAATACACCTTGGTACCTGAGAAGTTAAAATGTATAAAAGTACACACAAATTGATTAGGCATTTAATTTTTAGCATATGGCCATATCTACCTGGGATGGGCTACAGCAGTGTGTGACCTGCTTGCACTTTACTAGAAACTTGCATATCCTGCTCAGGGTGAGACACTCTACTAGAGGTCGCCAACTTCACACACTACCATGCCAAGTAACATGGATGTGCTCTACCAAGAACCTTACATATGCAGCTTGGTGTCTGACCTTGTGGATGACTCTTCCTTTAAACAGTTTTTAGGAGGCACAGAGGCTAACGACCTCACTTGGCAGCCAACCTGCCAACCATGCCCACCACAATAGCTACCTATAGAAAAGAAGGTGCATCTGCTGGTGGGACTGCAAACTGGTTCAACCACTCTGGAAAGCAGAGTGGAGAATCCTCAAAAAATTAGGGATGGAACCACCTTATGACCCAGCTATCCCACTCCTGGGTATTTTCCCAAAAGAGTTAGAATCAGCTTATTATAGCGATGTGGCTTCATCAATGTTTATAGTAGCTCAATTTACTATAGCTAGACTATGGAACCAACCCAGATGCCCCTCACTGGATGAGTGGATACAAAAACTTTGGTACATATATACAATGGAATACTACTTGGCCATTAGAGAAGACGGTATTATGGCTTTTGAAATCAAATGGATGGAGATGGAAAGAATTATGCTAAGTGAAGTATCCCAATCTCAGAGACTCAATGGCCGAATGGTTTCTCTCATCTGTGGAAGCTAGAATAAATCGAGAAGCAGTGTGTTAGATGGCTAAGCTAATAATAACCTCAAATTGTATGATTCTTAGCTCAACAGAGGGATGATTGCCTAGGATACCTGGTGGTAGGGTGGGGGACAGGGTGGGGGGAGGGCTTAGGAAGAATATCTAGGAGACTGGAGGGTGGGAATATGGGGGAATCATCTCAGAAGGAGATCTCTGACCTCCACAATATATCCATTTAACTCAGGGGGTCTTCTGGGGAAAACAGCAACGTGGATACCCAAGCTGGGTATCCATGACATGGCATTAGCCTTGGATAACTAAGTATATATACATTTGTTCTTGAATGTTTGATAATGTTTCCCCCTCAATTGTAACTCCATATTCATCTAATAAATTAAAAAAATGTATACTCAGCCTGAGAGAGAAAAAAAAAAGAAAACGAAAAGAAGGTACATGAATGAGGCAATAACTGTGAGGAGCTACTGTGTCATCCTGCTCCTTGAACCAAGAATGCAAGACTGAGATGAAGTTAGCATGATTCCTTTTGCAGGTAAAGAGCAGAGTGGGGAGGTTGGTGGGCCAATTATTTACTCCAAAATACTGGGACAAAATAGAGACAATCAATGCAAAAGGTCTGGAGATTTGCTGGGTATGATGGTCCATGCCTGTAATCCCATCTACTTAGGAGGCTGAGGCAGGAGGACTGAAAGTTCAAGGCTAGCCTCAACAATTTAGCAAGACCTGCTTCAAATTAAAAAAAAAAAAGAAAGAGAAAAAAGTGGGGTATGAATGTAGCTCAGTGGTACGTCACGTGTGCAAGGCTGTGGGTTCTATCTCTACTACAATACTAAATACACATACACACACACAAACACAAAAACTGATATTGGATAATTTCTTCCCCTTTTCCTAACTTGTGGGCAGAGCTGAGCAGATAAGGACAGGTCCTGAGGTTAGACCACTCAGAAACCAGAAATTTATAATAATGGCTTGTTTGGTGCCGACACTTGAACCTGATTCCATTCAACAGCTATAATGGTTGGTAGAGAAGTTCTGAGTCCTTATTTAGCCTGATGAGGTTGCATGAGGATGGCAACTCCTGGGCAGCCCTGGGATGGTCCCTCCACTACAGGCATTTTTCCTGTGCTCCACCTCTAGGGCTTGTAGTTTTGTGGGGAGAGACATGAAGAAAACAATGTTATGTAGTGAAAAAATATATTAAAAATACAATAGAAAATGGAGGTAGACAGGGTGTGGGATGCAGCCCTGAGTTGACAGAGCAGAAAGAAGAGCATACTGAGGTCTGCACACCTAATTCACTCTGTCCACAGCCCAGCTGGGTGGCCCTAACCTGTCGCCTATCTTTCCTAAGCATCAGTTCCTTTCATATAGATGGAATTACCATTTACCCAGATGGTGGTGCAACACACATGTGGGGTGGTTTGGAGGCACATTCTCATGTCCACATACCCTTTCTCACCCAGAACAGAGCCTGGCAGAGTCAGGAAGGTGCTAGAGGCTCTGTAACCCTGTTACCTTTGCAATGGCATCCTTGAACTGACTTTCTTTCCAGGACTCAGTGGGGTGATTCATCATGGTGAGGACAGCATTTTCATATTCCTCATACTTGTCATAGAGGAACACCAGCTCTGCCCAGAGGTGTGCCTGCTCTGCAGCCCTTAGCACCTAAATGGGAAGGGCATAGCAGGAATCAGTTTGTGCTACTCACAGATGTATTGACCAAAACTTTGAGGAGGACGCAAGTACCTTTGGGATGTTAACACGAGACCAGAAGAGCTCCAAGTACTCTGGCATCTTCTGAGGCTTGAACTTGGAGTAGAGAATGGCCAACTCAGTGAACATGCCCATGTGGGCCCGTTCAAGGCCCAGGGCTGCCTCTAGCAGGGAGATGAGCTCCTCGAAGTATCCTTGATCCTGGCAGATCAACATCCACACATAGGGCAGAGAAATCACACACCTGTCTACAGCCACCCTCTTAGCCAGAGTCCATTCCAAAGGACAGGAGGACACATGCCAAGTGTGATGACTGTGTGTGATTTCAAAGAGGTACCAGTACAAACTGCATCATTTTACTTGGGAACTGGCTAAATCAAGTGATAACTGCCAATTTTTGAGATGCAGCCCACCTCACTGCAATTCTCAAGTTTAAGTACAAATTAGTATTGCCGTATTAATGAAAATTATTAAAAAATAAAACAGAAAGTGGGGGTAACAGGTTCTCACTAAGTTTTCTAGCCTGGCCTCAAACTTGTGATCCCCCTGACTCAGTCTCCCAAGTAGCTGAGATTACAGGTGTGTGCCACTATGCCTTGATCACATACTCCTGAATCCAACAAGCCAACTCCACTTAGGGGAGCAACCCGCTGGCATCTCAAAGATATGACTATTTCCCCAATTGTGATGACCAGCCCCATGTATTCAGCCCTAACCCCTCTGCCATGCTTCCCAGACAAGATCAGATCTCAGTCACAGCCTGCTCAGGACCTTGAGCTCTGAAGAAAAACCATCACAAATGTTGTCTCCCTGTGCCTCCATGACCACAGACCTGGAAAGGGTTCATCCAGGGAGGTTCATCTCATACTTCTCCATGACCACCCTCCATTACCACACTCAAGATATCCCTGATAGTAGTATCTGAAGGCACCCTACCTATATCCCATCTGGCATCCACCAGTAGTGGCTCCCCAGACCCCACCACTTGCCCATCAAAGCCAATGCTTCTGCAACTCTCCCCTTTCTCTTCTTTATTAACTCTCCTCTTCACAGTTGGCCTCCAGCAAACATCCTCTTGATTATCTTGTCCTAAAACACTCTTATTTTGAACCTTTATCCCCCTTATCAGCTAACATCCCCTTTTCCACTTCCCTTTGCAGAAAAATCTCTTCAAAAGACTTGTTCCAGGGCTGGGGGGTGGCTCAGCAGTTACGGCACTTGCCTGGCATGCGCAAGTACATGAGTTCAAACCCCAGCACCCATGTACGCAACTAAGTGTCAGAGCAATGAAAACCATGTGAAAAACTCAACAAAAATTCTCTCTCTCTCTCTCTCTCTCTCTCTCATTGTTCTTTTCTTTTTAAAACAAACAAACAAACAAAAAAAGACTTGTTTCTGTGTCTCTTCTGACTCCTTCTAGCACCTCTGGTCAGGCCTGGTCTTGTTTCCAGGACTTGAGGTCACCAGTGACCTCCCTGCTCAACTTTCTGTTGGCTTTCCTTGAGCTGAACAGTTACTTTTTACTCAGTGAGGAGGGACTGGGGCTCAAGTCCCAGGGCAATGGTAATTGCTGATGTATCTAATTGTGGCATATCATTGGGTGGCATGCTGAAAAATGTCAAATCTTTAGTCTGACACCACTATAACCACCCCTAGTGTGACCAGAAATCTCTAGGAATCCCATATGTGGACTCAGACTCAACACAAGGATAGCAACTACTAACCACTTGACAGCAGAACCTATCTGCAATGTGAACACTGTCTTGACTGTTAAGGGTCACAAGGGTCACCTCTGCTTTGGGGTCCTCTTCTTGAATGTACTTATCCCTAGGGCATCTGATGATCACAACTCCTGTGGGCTGAATGCAGTAGCTGTGCTACAGACCTGCCCAGTAGTCTGAGCAAGTTTTCCATCAGGCATCCCCATTGTACAAACTGCTGACTGGGCTTCTAAGACCCCAAGACACAAAAGAAGAGAGAGGACACAAGAGATTTAGCAGGGTGCCAGCCAGCACAAGGCCCTGGAAAGCTAAGAAGCCACTGTAGACTTAGCTTATAAACTGGATGTCTAACTACAACATTCATGTTCATGTCTGAATATGTACATATGATGGTGCATGCCTCTGTAGATGTGATTTGAGACAGTCATATACTAAGGAAGCAACTGCATCTTTACTTGGAGTATTAGGTATTATTGATTTATATCCCTAGCAGGGATACTCTAGAGTTGCCTCACCTGGGCTGCCTCACCTGGTAATATTGTATTAATTCCTCCAGCTCATCTGCATGAATGACGATGTGAAGGCCACAAAGCTGTGCAAGGCGGAACTCCTGACCATCCACACAGGCAAAACACACCTAGGGAAAGGGGTAGGGGGTCAGGGTGGGCATTTTCAAGATAAGACTCAACACCACAACAGCTGCATGCAGCTGGAAATGCAGAAATAGCAGTGAAGGGACTTTTTAAGCAAACGGAAGATTCTGAACAAGATTACTATAAGATGACCTGCACCAGACTGGGAGAAAAAAGATGACATCAATAATCTGCAAGCCAATGGGTGTTCAAAACTATGGAGAGAGGACAGCTCATGGTGTTAATTCAAAAGTCCTGAGATGAGGATTTGTTTAGGTGACAGGAAAGCCATGCTGAAATTTCAGGTATGCAGTTTGAAAAGGGTTTAACAAGAATAATCATCATCAGAGAATATATCATCTGAGTGCTGTTTACAGAGAGGAGCTTGCTGTAATAATTCACTTTTTTTTTCTTGGTACCAGGGATTGAATGAACCCAGGGGCATTTAACCACTAAGTCAGATCTCCAGCCCTGCATTTTTTTTTAAATTTAGACACAGGGCCTTGCTAAGTTGCTTAGGGCCTAGCTCAACTGCTGAGTCTGGCTTTGAATTTGCAATCTTCCTGCCTCAGCCTCCTGAGTTGCTGGGATTACAGGCACATGTCACTATGCCCAGCTGTAATAATTAAAAACTGTACTTCTTGCTCTATGTACTGTACTGTATGCATACTTCATGATAACAAGCATTAAGAAGTGAAGAATGGGCTGGGGAGGTGACTCAGTGGTAGAGCACTTGCCTGGTATGCTCAAGGACCTGGTTCAAACCCTAGCAACACATACACAGCTAAGTGTCAGAAAAACAAAAACCAGCTGAAAAAATAAAATTGACTATTTTTAAAACAACAAAAAATAAAAACAGGAATGAGAATACTCTTGTGCAGAGGGATCCTTGAGCTGTGCTTCTTAAGAGGATTTGAATGCACCACTCAACCAAAACCAGAACTGGGTACAGTTTCCCTATTTCCCCCACCTTCTGTAGACAGCACATATTCTCATGGTAGGTACAGAACAACATGCAAATATAATAATCACAGAATCCAGTTGTGAACTTGAGACAATATTTGGCCCATTATTTTCTAGTGTGATATGTACACTAGCACTCCATTAAATCTCTTATGCAACCAATGGAATTACACCATGCTTGACAACACATTTCTCACATTATTGGAAATATCTTCTCCCATGACTCTGCCTATATATATGTTTTTGTGATACTGGGGTTTGAATCCAGGGGAACCCTACCACTGAGACCCTCGCCCCTCTCTCTCTCATACATTTTTTTCAAATTTTGGGACAGGATTTCACTAAGTTGCTGAGGCTGACCTCAAACTTGCAATCCTCTTGTCTCGGCCTACAGACAGAGTAGCTTAGATTATAGGCATATGCTACCACATATGGTTCTGCTCATTTTGAACGCAAAATAGTCACTATATAACATATACACACTATTTAACCAAGGCCTTGATATTGGACATTGAGGTTGATTTTAATCTTTTATTAAGCAATGCTTCAGAGACTAACTGAAGTTTATCTTACATATCTCTTTACAAAGTTTTGTCTACTTAAAGATGGTTCTGACATTAACATAATCTTTTTTTTAAGAAAGAGGGACAGAGAAAGAGAGAGAGAGAGAAAGAGAGAGAGAGACACACACACACACACGCAATTTTTTATTTAGTTTTTCATGTGGCTTTCATTCCTCTTTCACTTTGTTGTGTATGTGGTGCTGGGGTCTGAACTCATATACTAGCGCATGCCAGGCAAGTGCCGTTAAACACTGAGCCACCACTCCAGCCTCTATTAACAGAATCTTAAGACAACTTGCCCTACCAATTTGCTACAAAAAACTAAGAATGTCACTTTACACTAACCGTGTTACTAATATGGTGCCAAGATTTCAAAAAGTGTCATAATAATATTCCTAATATTGATAATGCCATGCTATTAAGATAACTTCTTGGAGTTGATTGGTCTGGCAGGGAGTTTTTCAGGGTCTTTTGCTTCCCACCATACATGCTATCTTATGAAGTTCTTTGAGCTATCCCAGAGAACTGAAATTCTTTCCTGAACAGGAGGCCAGCATCCAAACTCATAAAACTGTAGAGTACAACAGGAAGAACAAGGAAAGAATGCTTGTCAGACCAACATTTTTCTGGAGACTTCCTACAGCTTACCTCTTTCCATGTCTGGGTACTGTTGGCCTTGCAGCTGCTATCCACTGCTGCCTGATATTCTCCAAGGTGAACCAAGGTGGAAGCCAGGCGGGCAAAGTTAGAAATACTGTTATACAGCAGTTTAGCGGCCTCATACATGCCCTCCTCATAACAGCGGTCTCCAACCTGCAGACAATTGGGAACTCTATTAAGATGTTCTCATATGGAAAGATATACCTAGTTTCCCCACCCTCATACTAGAAATTGAACCCAGGGGGGCTGGAGCAGTGGCTCAATGGTTATGACGCTTGCCTGGCATGTACGAGTACACAGGTTTGAACCCCAGCACCAAATACATGACAAAATGTCAGAGAAACGAAAGCCACATGAAAAATTAAATTAAATTGATTCTCTCTCACTCACTTGTCCCTCTCTCTCTTAAAAAAAAAAAGAAAAAGAAAAAGAAATTAAACCCAGCATCTTAGCCAAGTACTTCTAAGCTAGTACTCTACCACTGAGCTACATCCTCAGACCCCCAGTGTTTGGTTTTAAGTTCCTACATAGCAGAGCTATTTTTCTGCTTATTCAGGAAGTAAGCATCTTTCTGATTATCTAGAGTACCCAAAAGGTGAAGAAAGCCTCCCAGTCCCTGGACACCCTCTTCTTCCTCAAAGGGCAGCCTCTGCAGTGGGTTCCTACACAATCATGCGCTCCAGAACCTCTCAGGCCCAGGATGTTACCTCCCTCACCTGTACCCCGCTGGCCTGGGATGAGGTACACTCTTTGCTGCTTCATGCTGTTTCCCTTCCTTCCCACTAAAAACTGCTGCCTGGGTATCTTGTATCGGATATCACTATCACCCATGAGTCCTCATTCCTGCTGCCATATACATATCTTCCTTGTTCCCTGATAATTCTGTGATCTCTGCTCTGAGATCCTTATCTTTCTTATGATAGCAGTCCAGTCACTGCCATGGACATTCACTAAACCTTGTCCAAGCACTGTCACCTTGGGAACTCCTGTCCCAAGTATCTACTTTCTGACCAGCACCAATTCCAGTCTAGTTCCCTATCGCAAGCACGTCAGCTCCACCAGTCCAGTGACTCTATCAGCTTCCCACTGTCTCTTCTGCCCTGTATCTGTGCCCCCTTATGCTTGTTATCCAGCTGACAGCCTATAGTCAAGTTTTTGGGTCTTAGCATTCACCCTCAACACTCTTAGTTGTTCTCAGTCCTGTGTAGAGCCAATTTCTGCCCATTTTACACTGGGACCACTGAGCTACACAGAGATAGCTGAAACTCACAGTGCTCAAAGGTGTCCCTCCCTCCCTCCCATCCCTTCCTTTATTCATTTGTTTATTTATTTTCATGGGAATTGAACCCAAGGGTGCTCTACGACTAAGCTACATCCTCAACCCTTTGTATTTTTGAGACAGGGATTCACTAAGTTGTTGAGGCTGGTCTTGAACTTCTGCTGCAGCCTTCTGATTAAAGACATGCGCTACTGTGCCCAGCCTGCAGATCTCTTCAAATTCACGATCATGAAACTCAGACAAATTTATAATACTGCAACTCTCTTTCCTGTATCCCTTCTCTTTTCAATCACTTTGTATTGTCCCTTTTCAAACCTCTAACAGTTCTTCAAGGTGAGTACCTGATTTCCTACTTCCTGAGAAAACAAATAATCAGAAGAGTCCTGCTGCAGCACTAGGCCTGTGGCTCTCCAACTCCACTGATGAACTTGACCCCTAACTTCTTCTGCTCCAAATCAGGGTCCCAGGGCCCCAGAAACCCCTCATCAATATCAGCCTCTATACAAAACAACTCCTGTGAACTTAAGGAACCTCTACTCTTTTCCCTAACTTGAAACAAAACAACAAATTCCTACTTATTCTGGCCTTACCAAGTGGCTGTCATTTCCACCCTTCTCTTTAGAGTAACATTTCTCATTTTTTAAATTTATTTTTTCATTTGGCCTTTGTTTCTCAGATACTTAGTTGTGGTGTATGTAGTGTTGGGGTTTGAATTCAGGTCCTTGTGCATGCCAGGCAAGCGCTCCAACCCCTAAGCCACTGCTCCAGCCCCTAGAGCAATATTTTTAGGAGAGGTATCTATATGTCTACTCCACTCAGTCTCTTGCCTCTGACTCCAAGACAGGGCCCCTGATACCCAAACAATGGCCTTGCTATTCTGGCCACTTTTCATCCTACTTCTCCATGCTGCTAGGCTTTGGGGTGTCCCAACCTGTGCCTGTGGCCCATTGCACCTCACACCATACCTCCATGGCCATGTGTTCCACTTAGGTAGTGATTTCAAGTGTTGTCTGTGCACTGAAGGCTGCCACATGTACATTTGTGGTATGGGCTTTTCAGAAACCCAACTCTTATAGCCATTTGCACAGACCCATGTGGGATCCAGTAGAAGTCAGATTGTTCAAATGGGAGTTCTGACTCCCCTGAGGCAGTCTTCACACAATTCACCTCAGAAAGAATAAGTCCTGGGGCTGGAGTGGTGGCTCAGTGGCTCGGTGGTTACGGCGCCTGCCCAGCATGTGCGAGTATGTGAGTTCAAACCCCAGCACAAACCCCATACACAACGAAGTCTCGGAGCTGTGAGGACCACATGAAAAACTAAATAAAAATTGTTTCTCTCTTTCTCCTTCTCTCTCACTGTCCCTCTCTCTCTAAAAAGAAAGAAAGAAAGCATAAGTCCTAATGGTACCCAAACATAAACTCACCCTGCTTTTCTCTTCTCACACCAAGCTGTCAGCAAATACTGTCAATTCTCTCTCTGAGACACATCCAGAGTTGAACTATGCTTTGCTACTCACCTCAAACACATTATGTGTGCTATCACTGTCAACTCCCGCTGGGATTACAGTGCTAGGCTCCTCTCTGTTCTCATGTGACTCCTCTGCTTGAAACCTGCCACTCTCACCGAAAAGAAAGCCAGAGAGGCTAATAAATGCCTCCCTATTGTTTCTTCTGTTTTTGGCTCCAAGCCTCCAGCCACCATGACCTCTCTCACATGGCTACTGCACACACCCAAACACTCCATGAGAGATCCCTGAACCTACTCTCCTCTCTGCTTTAAGCCCCTCCCCCATTACAAAGGGATGAAGACTCAGCCCCTACACCAAGGGACCATAACACTGGAATACCCACCTGTACATTCATGACTGCCCTGCCTCACTTTTCCCCTTTTACCCTTACTATAAACATACCATAATATCTTTATGAGAGCACAAATGTGATCACTATTTTCACTGCTGCATTTACAGCCCTATGCCCCTTTAATATTTCATATAGAATATTATTTTGGATATAGAATTGTATGATGAACTTTTAATTCCTTTCAAAACTTTAACCTAATTTTCAATAACTAGAACTTATTTTGAAATAAAAAGTTCAAAGCCTACTTTTGTGTTATTTATTTCAATGAATTATAAATATTCTTTCAAGAAGAAGACATCTGTAATTACTATAAAGATAGAATATTGGCCCCAAGTTCGGTCCTCAGCCCTGAAAAAAGAAAAAAGAATATTGGGCTGGAGTGGTGGCTCAGCGGTTACGTCACTTGCCTGGCATGCATGAGGACTCAGATTTAAACCTCAGCACCACATACACAATTAAGTGTAAGAGCAACGAAAACCAAATGTAAAACTAAATAAAAGTGATTCTCTCTAACATCTCTCTTTTTTTAAAAAAAAAATATATTTTTTCTTTCTTTCTTTTGTTCTTTCTTTCTTAGGCACTGGGGATTGAACCCAGGGGCACTATACCACTGAACTACATCACCACACCTTTTTATTTTTTTGAGATAGGGTCTAGCTTTGTTGCCCTGGCTGTCCTTGAACTTGTGATTCTTCTCTCTTATCCTCCTGAATTGCTGGTATTATAGGGGTATGGCATCGTACCTGATTTAGAATACATAGTCATTATCCCTTCAACTCTATCACTTTCCAGGATTCATATTTTTTTTGCCTGCATGAAAGACTACAATTATTTATATCTTTAGAACATTTGGGGTTTATTCCATTTAAAAAGGAATGCTTTTTCCACATTGTTATCTAATTATTGTTGACACATGATAATGTGATTTTCAATATACATCTTTTATGTATCCAGATTATTAATTATGAGTTAGCCAGACCATTTTGTTTTCTTGTGGTAAACAGAACACTTGTAAGTTAAGTCCTAACATCTCTGCTAAGAGAGACATTCCGATGTGTATAGCCAAAGTCCCTGGGTCTTAATTTGTATACCAATGACTATGTGTGGCTTACTTTGTTGTTTTTTTTTTTATTCATTCAACAGTCTTACATATTGGAAGGAATCGTTGTTACAATATATATATTGACAAAGTAAGTTAAGGCTGATTCTAGTCCATGGTCTCCCCCCTTAGACCACTCCCTGCTCCCATGTCTCCCCTACTTTACCCCAATGTTAGCTGGGCTTCTCATGGGAGTCGAGGGTTCCCATCTGCATTGACACCCCTTCTACTCCCTCCTTCCAGCTGCACTGATAATCCTCCAATCCCTCCCTCCCCTCTCTGCCTTCCTTCCTTCTCCCCGCCCCCAACTTTATAGCATGGTTCCCCCTGCTTATGTAAAAATTCACCTATGTTGTGTTTATTATTGAGCTTAACTAACTTTCAATCTGTTTTAGATTTTACTCTAGCTTCCACATATGAGAGAAAACATTTGGCCCTTAGTATAATTTTTTCCATCTCTATCCATTTGGCTGCAAATGCCATGATATTGTATGTATGTGTGTGTGTGTGTGTGTGTGCGTGTGTGTGTGTGCGTGTATCAATCACAATTTTTTAATCCACTTGTCCAGTGAGGGGCATCTGGATTGGTTCCATAGTTTAGCTATAGTAAATTGAACTGCTATAATAAACATTGATGTAGCTGGGTCTTTGTGTCTCTGTAGTATGCCAATTCTAGCTCTTTGGGGAAAATACCCAGGAGTGGGATAGGTGGGTCATAAGGTGGTTCAAGCCCTAGTTTTTGGAGGAGTCTCCACACTGCTTTCCAGAGTGACTGTACAAGCTTGCAGTCCCACCAACAGTATGATAGTGTTCCTCTGTTCCCACAACCCCTCCAGCATCTGTTATTGTTCTTCATTTTCGCCACTCTGACAGGAGTGAGGTAGAATCTCAGTGAAATTTTAATTTGCATTTCTCTGATTGCTAGTGATGTAGCAATCACATATATTTATGGGCTTTTTGGACTTTCTCCATTAAGAAGTTTCTATTTAGTTCGCTAGCCCATTTATTTATTGGATTATTTGTGTTCTTGGTGTTCAGTTTTTTTGAGTTCTTTGTATATTCTGGATATTAGCCTTCTGTTCTGTAGGTTATCTCTTGATACTCCTGACTAATTTTTTAGCTGTGCAGAAGCTTTTCAGTTTAATGGCACCCCAGTCATTTATTCTTAGCTTTAATTCTTGTGCTATGGAAATCTTGTTAAGGAAGGTGGCACTGACACCAATGTTGTGGAGAGTTGATTTTATTTTTTCTTCTAGAAATTGTATAGTTGCTGGTTTAATTTCTAATTCTTTGATCCATTTCAATTTGATTCTTGTGCAGGGTGAGAGATAAGGATCTAATTTCAGTTGTCTACATATGGCTATCCAGTTCATCCAGCACCATTTATTGAAAAGGCTGTCCTTCCTCCACACTATATTTCCCCCCCGCCTTGTCAAATATCAGATGGTTAAAGATTTGAGGGTTTGTCTTGGTATCTTCTAGTTTGTTCCATTTGTCTTCATGTCTGTTTTGATACCAACACCATGCTGTTTTTGTTACTATAGCCCTACAGTATAATTTCACATCAGGTATTGTGACACTGCCTACTTCCTCTTTCTTGCTTAGTAATGTTTTGGCTATTCTGGGTCTTCTATTATTCCAAATGAATTTGAGAATTGCTTTTTCTATATCCATGAAGAATGTCATTGGTATCTTGATGGGGATTGCATTGAATCTATACAGGGTTTTTGACAGAATGGCCATTTTAATTATATTTATTCTGCCTAACCAAGAACGTGGAATGTTTTTCCATCTACTCAGGTCTTCTGCAATTGCACCGTCAAAAACCTACATCACATCTGGGGGCAGTGCTGCATGCCTATAATCCTAGTGACTGGGGAGGCTAAGAGAGGAAAATTTTAAGTTCAAGGCCAGCCTCAACAACTTAGTGAGGGCCTAGACAATTGAAGCCATGTCTCAAAATAAAAAATAAAAAGGGCTGGTGATAAAGTTCAGTGGTAAAGTAGCTCTGGGTTAAATCCCCAGTAAGCCCACCCCCACCTTCATAAAAAAGAATCTACATCACTCTAAGGCGCCTAAGGAACTCTAAGGAGCACCTCTGAACTCACTTTGGCTGCAGAAGTTCATGGTCCCTAGGGGCACAGCCTACCTGATGAATGTTGGCATTGTTGGGTGCATTAATGCAATCTTCTAGTTCAGATAGACGACTGGTTTTAGCCAAAGCAAAAATAAGTTCAGTCTCTGTGTAGGATTCACGGCTGTTTTTCCTAGCCATCTGCAGGAATTTCACTAGATCTTCCCAGTTGTCTCAGGACAGAAAGAAAAGTCAGGTTAACCCAGAGCTGATCATTTTATTTTACTTTTTAAAACAAGATTTTATTTTTCATTATAGTTTTACACATTGAAGGGGTCTGTTGTTACACTTTTATATATGCACACATGTATAAAATACATGCTCCCCTTTACCTTACCCACCTAATTCTCCTTCCTCCTACCCCTTTCCATGTCTCCCCACCCCTAGTCTGCGAGATTGCCCCTAGTGTGATTGATAATTTGTATATGATGAGTTTATTGCAATGCTGATCATTTAAAACCAGGGCTTAGTTCCTCCCATTCTGTCCTTACTAAGACACATTTGCCCTCCCCACCATGTGTCATGGAGAGCTCAGTCTCCAGGTAATGTCTAAAAGGTTTGAGCCATACCTATAATCAGAGCCTTACCCCCAAGAAAGGGAAAGGGAACTTCGTCCCCAAGCAAAAATGCTACCAGGGTATAGGATGTGTATTCTAGCCCCTGGAGAGCTCAGTGCCACAATAAACTATATACACCAGAATGTCTCCAGGAAAGTGGGTATAAGTCAATGACCTTAAAAATACTACAACAGTGGTCATCTATTGTGCTTAAACTGGCTAACTTTGTAAAAGAGGGCAACAGTCAACTGAAGAGCTAGTGTCATTGAGTGTTATTTATCTCAGACTTTTTTGGAAAACTTTCATTTAGCTGTGTCCCCTGATATATCTGGATGCATAATACATATATATTCCTGGGAATCCCTTCAACTTCTTGCCTCAGTCAGGTTTCATACCCATGATAAAAAGAACCCCTGGAGAGGGAATACACTTACTGCTCTTGTTGGCTGCCTGAACAACTTCCAGGTAAGAGGCAGGGTCATCTGCCCTGATATAGGAGTCGATGGCTTCCTTCACCAAGTCCTTCTGGAGCTGCGCTCTAGCCAGCTGACTCCACACAGCAGGTTCATTGCATTTCTCTGCAAACTCATATGCTCTATCTAGGTTTCCAATGTGCTTAATCAGGACCTAGAGGTTATAAGAGGACTTGCATTTGACACCACACCTAGTCAGCTCCAAGGTGAAGAAAAATGTGTTTGGTTTGCCTATTCTTAATGGAGTTGTGTGACCATTTCAATTAATTTAAATACAACTGGATACTAGGTATTTCTCAGATGAATGAATTGATGAAAAGATAAGAACTTCTGGATTAAAGGGTAGTCCTAGACTGAGAAGAGACACTCTCACAGAGAGGTATAAAGAAATGGAGATGGGAGCTGGAGTGGTGGCTCAGTGGTTATCGTGCTTGCCTGGCATGTGTGAGAATGCAGGTTCAACCCCAGTACCATGTACACATGATGTGTAGGAGTAACGAAAGCCACATGCAAAACTAAAATAAAAACGTGATTCTCTTTCACTCTAAAAAAACCCTGAAAGATATATATATATTAAAAAAATGGAGATGGGCCGGATGTGGCAGTACACACCTATAATCCCTGTGACTCAGGAAGAAGAGGCAGGAGGACTGCAAGTTTAAAGTCAGCCTCAGCTATTTAATGAGAACCTTAGCAACTTAGCAAGACACTGTCTCAAAATAAAAACTAAAAAGGGTTGGGGATATAGCTCAGTGGTAAAACACCCTTGGGTTTTTTTTTTCCAGAGCTGAGGACTGAACTCCTTGGGGCCTTGTGCGTGCTAGGCAGGCGTTCTGCCACTGAGCTAAATCCCCACCCCCGACCCTTGGGTTTAATACCCTGTACTAAAACCAAACAAAAGAGATGGCTAAGCTAAGCTTTCTGACCAGGAGCAGGACTTGGGAGTTGCCTCTTGATCTTGGAAGAAAAGACAGTAAAACAGAAAAACAGAACACACAGGCTATAAGAAGGTTCAAGGGATGAAGCAGTGGCTCAGTGGTCAAAGCACTTGCCTGGAATGTTCAAGGACGTGGGTTCAAACCCCAGCACCACATACACGACTAAGTGTTGGAGAAACAAAGGCCAGATGAAAAAATAAATAAAATAGATTCTTTCTGTCTCTCTCTCATTCTCTCACTCTCTCTTTACAATAATAAAAAAAAGAAGGTTCAAAAGAGATACTGTGGGGAATGAGAGTCAACAGACTGAAACAGGGTAGCAGCAGTGATAGGCACCTTTATGACAGGATGGTCTGTCTCAAAGTAAGGCCACATAAAAGAAGGGCTTCTATATCATAAGATTCATAGGCAGGTATAGAAAAATGGTAAAGAAAGAGGCAAGAAAGTAAGGAATATTGATAGGAGAGTTGTTATAGTAATATGTCCTATGGTTTATAATGGATCTGGAAATAAAACCAGAAAAGGGGACTGAGGATTTAGCTCAGTGTTTGAGCACTTGCCCAGCATTAGTGAGGCTCTGGAATAGATGTCTAGTACCACAAAAGATCTTAAAAAAATTCTCAAGGTGAAGACAAGAACTTTGGGGAGGTGGAAGGGTAGGCAGAAAGGGCTGGAAGAGTTGCTCTGAGAACTTAAGCTCAGATACTGAAAGTTCCTGTAAGATGGGGGCATAGGAGATGAAGCAGCATGGTAGTGAAGGGCTAATGTGTAAGCACCTTCAAAAATCAAACACCTGAATTACCAGGGCTGACCTCAGTACCCTAGGTACCTAAGTCCAGGAAAGTACTGTGGAGCAGAAGGAATACCAGCAGAGAAGGTGAAGGCAAGGAGCTGACAAGCTGGGAGGAGCAGAGAAGAGCACAAGCATCCAAAAGATGCAACAGACAACCTGAATGTCTGAAAACCTCTGTGATAACAAGGCCTTAAGAGATGGCACATGCAGTGCATCACAGCACGCTCAGGCTCAACACAACTTGCTGGCAACAGCCCACCTGGATCGCTGAAGCATTTATACCAAACTTGTGGAAGATGGCAAAGGCCTCCTCGTATAGCGCACTGCTGATGGCAATGCATGCAATGTCTGGAGCATCATAGTTGTCCAGGCAGCTGATATACTCCATAACTCGTGAGCAGTCAGCCTTGATGGCAGTCAGGATCAGTAGATTCTGGAGATTCCTGAAGAGAGATGGTGCTCAGTGTGATGCCCAGGAATGTGGGCCACATACAGCAGCCCAAGACCCCCAACTTTTTAAAAAAGTAACTAATATACACATACACGACCGATAAGTAGATACAACAGAATATTTGTGAGATATACAGGGTCCAAAGAGAAATAATATGGCAAAGTCTTGGGAAAGCATCAACATGGTCAATTTGTGAGAACCGCTCTGATTTCACAGGAGCCTACCTGTGGCCTCTACTTCAGAGGAACTAATCTTCCTAACTAGGACTCTGTCAGATCTTTTGATTCTTTATAGTTTTACCATATATACTATACTTCTAAACAAGACAGGAAAAAATTTTTCAGAAAAATGTGAAAAAAATCAATGTGATGCATCATAAACAATCTACAAAAGAAACCACAAAATCATTTTATTCAGAAAAAGCATCTGACAAAATCGAGCAACTGTTAGTGATAAAAACTCTTTTATGAAAATAGAAGAGAATGTCTTCAGACTAATAAAGGACATCAACAAACCCCACAGCTAACATTATCAATAACATATGGATACTTTCCTTTAGGATCAGGAACAAGACAAAGATGCCCACTTTTACCACTGCTACTCCACACTGTACTAGAGGTTCTAGTCAAGGTATTTAGGCAAGAAAATGAAATTAAAAAGCATATATATCAGGAAGAAACAAAGAAATACACTATCCCAATTTGCAGGTAATCTGACTGATTTAAAAAATCTCATAGAACCTGGGTTTGTACCCCAGCACCACATACACTAAGTGTCAGAAAAACTAAAACAAGATGAAAAACTAAATAAAACTGATTCTCTCTCTCTATCTTTTAAAAAACCTCACAACAGACATATGTGTATATACACACACACACACACACACACACACATACTTACACATACAAACATACACACATACATACATACTCAAAAATATAAACCGAGAAATAAATGTTTGGCAAGGTTGTAGAATATTAACACAACATTAAAAAAGCTACTTCTATTTATGGGCTACATTTAGTGATGTATAATTATAAATTTAAAAACCACAACTATTTTATACCTCCAAAACTGTGGCATACTTAGAAATATTTAATAAAACATGTACATAATCTATGTCAAGAACTATAACTTGCTGAAGAAATCAATGAGCTATTTAATAAATGGACAAGCAAGCTCTTTTTATAGATTCAATCCAACAAAAGATGTGAATTTCCCCTAAAGTGGTTCATAGATTTCATACAATTCCAATCAAAATATCTCAGATTTTCCTGTAAACAGACAAACTAATCCTTTTTTTTTTTTAAGAGAGAGAGAGAAAGAATTGATTTTATTTAGTTTTTCATGTGGCCTTCGTTGCTCTGATACTTTGTTGAGTACATGGTGCTGGGGTTCGAACCCATGTCCGTGTGCATGCCAAGCAAGTGTTATAAGAGCTGAGCCACCACCCCAGCCCCCAGACAAGCTAATTTTAAAATTAGAAGAAAGCAAAGGAATTAGCATAAGTAAAACAATTTTGACAAAGAATGAAGCCAGCCAGGAATCACATCATTTGGCCAAATGATTTTTTTTTAATTTTTGAACAATCATACAAGTTTTTAACAAAATAATATAAAATGTGTATAGTTTCTGGATATTAGATTTACCTCCAGGAGTGCCCCCCCAATTACCCACCCTTATCGCTCCCTTCCCTTACCCACAATATCTCTAAAAAAGTATTAGGCTGTATAACATTACACCTTTTCTGGATTTAACACATGATAACAGACCACCTTTCTCAATGGCCAGGGTCTAGTTCCAGCCTCCACAGATGAGTGGAGACATTAGACCCTTGGTTTTCTGGGTTAAGCTGATTTTACTCAGCATAATTTCTTCCATAGCCATCCATTTACCTCCAAAGGCTGCAATATCATTGTTTCTAATTGCTGTGTAAAATTCCATGGTATATATATGTACCACAGTTTTTGGATCCATTCATCCAGTAAGGGACATCTGGGTTGTTTCCATAGTCTAGCAATAGTAAATTGCGCTGCTATGAACATAGATATTGCTGTGTCACTATAATGTGCTGATTCTAA
>PVKS010022736.1:0-33314 GCA_004027875.1 Aplodontia rufa
CTGGAGCGGTGGCTCAGCAGTTTTGGCGCTTGCCTGGCAAGCACAAGGACCCGGGTTCAAACCCCAGCACCACGTACACGACTAAGTGTTAGAGCAACTAAGGCCATATGAAAAACTAAATAAAGTTGTTTCTCTCTTTCTCTGTCTCTCTCACTGTCCCTCTCTCTTTATAATAAAAAAAATGCAAAAGGAAACCCACTATTCTAGGCTTTTAAGAAAAATGGAAAATCATAATATGGTGATGATCATGAAGAGTGGCTGCAATTATAGTTGTGTGTGTGTGTGTGCACTTTCATGTGTGTATGTTTGTGCATGCAGGCACTGTACGATGTGTGCTTGAGCATGTGTGCACCTGTGTGTGCATTGGGTCACATGTGCATGCTTATGGCATGTGCACTTGTGTGATTGTGGCCATGTGAGCATGCATGTGTGTAGAATGTGTCATGTGTATGTGAATGATGTGTGTGAGCAGTTTTCATGTGTTTGTGTGAATGCTGTGTGTGAGGAATGTGGATGGTGTGTGTCTAAGTAGTAAGGGTGGTGTGTGCGTGCATGATGTGGCTATGAGTGACGTTCGTGTGAGTGGTGTGTGGTCTGCATGTATGAGAATATGATGTGTGTGAATGGTGTAGGGTATGAGTGATGTGTGTGTGCGATGCATGCTTGTGAGCGGTGTGAGGTGTGTAAGTGGCATGTGTGAGGTGTGTGTATGTGCATATGTGATATGAGTGGTGTTTGTGCATGTGGTGTGTGTGTGGTATAGGAGTGATGTATACGTGTATGGGGTGTGTGACTCATTTTGAGGAGTGATGGGAGGAGGAAACGTGATCACTTCAGAAAAGGCATCCCTTTGGTTCTCCTTGGTCATCTTTTTGTTGGACTGATTAATTAAATTTGTGAATTGAAAGCAATTTTTAAAAATTATTGGTGCATCGTAGTGAAGGGGATTCGTTATTATACAATCATACATGCAATGATATGACAATGTAACTCGAACCCAAACCTAACCTGGGATTTCTCTGCCGCCCCCCCACCCCAAGAAAGCCAATACTTAATGAGGACAGAGGCCAGTTCCAAGGCACTGCCTCCCAGGGAGGAGGTGGATGGCAAGTAGGGAAGCTGCACAAGCCTCCCCTCTGTTCTGGCTTTCACACCTGTGTTGGTGTATGCATTGTACTTTGCTTTAGAACTGCCTACAAGGTCACGGCCTCTCAGAGATCAACAACTTGCTGTCCAAGGTCAAAGATCTTTGCTCCATCATCTCCTTTCAAATGTCTTATTGCTACAAGAAATGAATCAGTGTTTGAGGTGATGGAATTGCTAATCACCTGCTGTGATCACTGCACATTATACAGAGGTATTGAAATATCACACTGTATCCCTTAATGTGTATATGTATGTGTCAATTAAAATTAAAGTAATACAAATACAAAAATAACAATTAAAAAACGAAAGTGTTTGTTTCTTTTATTCCTCACCCTCATGATCAGATTAGCCTTGGTGTGCTGTGGCCCTTGGCCTGTGAAGTGGCTGTCCTCATCAGAATACACTTGGGCTGGGGAATTTTAACAAACCATCCCCAGCGGCTCGGATCCCAGCAGCTCCAATCCCAGGTTCAGCCTGGGTGCGGGGCTTTGACAATCTGCTTTGTGGTTCCCACATATAGCCACACTTGAGGACCACTCTTTAGGAGAAGGAACAAAGTGGGCAAAAGTCTCAGGGGGACAGAAGTCTCAGGTCCACATAACCTGGGGAAATGCTGATGGGTGGGGAGATGGCAGCGTGGGTTTCTGTTCAGCTGCTTCTCAGATGTCTGGAATGCTACACTGTCCCTAAAAGACAGTGCCCATGACCAGGGGATGGTGGTCTCCCAGCTTTTGGGACAGGCACATACTGGCACTGATATTTGCAGCTCCTTGGATAAGTGAAAAGTTAATGTCAACTTTCAGCAGGAAACTGAAAGTAAGTAGAATATTGGGGTCTGGAAAAAAGTGATCCTGTCAGATTCCTTTTATCTTGTTCTAAATATTCAAACAGAATAATTTAAGCTTTCATGAGAAAGTGTGCGGTCCCACCACTACAGTCGTCTGGGGCTTTTATTCTTGGGTACCTAGAATAAAAGCAATTTGTTGAACAGCTTAACAATAACCCACAACCCTGGACCAACTATTAAAATGCAAACAAAAATCCAGTGATCAAGGTGACCAAGTTTAGCCATTTAGTGGTGCTATAGTCACCAGCTCTCATATACATGGCGCCTGAGAAAGTCCGGTCATTCTAGCTGGGCTATATTTAGATGACTTCCCATCTTCGTTCCCAGACCTGGTCAGGACACCGTGGCTTCCCACTTGGTCATTTTTGTCTATCAGGGTCTTGTTCCCTTATAATCCAGGGTACCTCCTTCTTCCCAGGCTCCATGGAAACCACTGTGTGGTTGAACATCGGCATGGACTCCCACCCACTCTGGCCAATGCTGGTGACTACAGCGTCAGAGCTGTGTGGTCCAGCCTGACTGCTGCTTGTCTTCTGGATGCCACCCAGGCATTGGGTCACCAGGGCTCTGAGGTTCCCCAAAGTCTGAGTGTCCTCCCTCTACCAACTCCCAACCTACTTTTAGGTGGTGAGGACTGAAGAGGTGGGTGAGGGGGTGGAGGAGGAGAAAGAAAGGCAGTAGAAAGGAGACTCCCTGGGGAGGCTGGGTCTCATGGTGAGCTGGCACTGGGTAGAAGGTGACTAATTACACCCACTGTGTTACTTTCTTTTCTGGGACACCGCAGAGACAAATCACCTTTCTGTAAAGTTCCCAGGCAGAGAGTGTCATTGTCACATTAGCCAAAAGGAGGTAGCTCCACTGCTGCACACCTACCAGGATGGTTTCTACTGAAAAACAGAAATGGTGAATGCAGGCAAGGATGGGGGAGAAACTGGAGCCTTTGTGCATGACTGGTGGCATGGCCATTGTGAGAAATAGTGTGGCAGTTCCTCAAAAAATCAGAGAGAGGCCAAATGATCTAGCAATTGCTCTTCCAAGTATAAACCCAGAGGAATTGAAAGCAGGGACCTGACCAGATATCTGTATACCCGTGTTCATAGACGTGTTATCCACAGTAGCCAAAAGATGGTAGTAGGGGCTGGAGTGGTGGCTCGGTGGTTATGGCACTTGCCTGGCATGCACGAGTACACAAGTTCAAAACCCAGCACCACGTACACAACAAAGTGTCTAAGGAATGAAGGTCACATGAAAAACTAAATAAAAATTGCTTCTCTCTTTCTCTCTCTCACTGTCCCCTCTTCCTAAAAAAAAAAAAAGGTGGTAGTAACTCACTATTGAGCGAATGAAGAAACAAAATGTGACCTAGCCATGCAATGAAATATTAGCCAGTCTAAACAAAGGAATTGTCTTCTGACACCTGCTACATCATGGATGAAACTTGAGGACATTACACTAAGTGAAATAAGCCAGCCACAGAGGACACATATTGGATACCACTTACCTGCGGTACCCAGAGTGGTTGAATTCATAGACACAGAAAGCAGAATGCGGCTGGAAGAGGGAAAAAGGAGTCTACTGTTCAGTGGGTGAGGAGCTCCGGTTTGGAGAAATGAAAAAAATTCTGGAGATGGATGGAGGCAGTGGTTGTCCAACAATGTGAATTACTTAATGCAACTGAACTGTGCACTTAAAAATGGTTAAGATAGAAATTTTTATGTGAAGTATATTTATCACAATTTAAAAATGAGGGCTGGGAGTGTAGCTCAGTGGTAGAGTACCCGCGTAGTACATGCCAGGTCTGGCCTGGCCGTCGGTTCAATCCCCACCACTGAAAAAAAAAAAAAAAAGACCAAAGAAGCAAGCTTTAAAATTACAAAGCTGAGCTCCCACAGTAGAGGGGAAGTTCTTCCACTTCAGTTGGGGACCCCTGCTCTCTGACCAGGGTTCACCACGGGAAGAGCATCCCATTTGTAGAGTGCTGCGTGGGTCTTTGTAAACACATTTCTAATTGTGTGCAGAATTGTTTGGGCTTTCCTTCTCCACACTGGGCTCTTCATAACTTCATTAGAAAACACTACTTGTCTTCAGACTGATAATTCTATTAATCCACCAAATAAAATGTACAAGGACATGTTCATGTTTCCTTGACATTTACATCAATTTATTCTCAAGGTCAATTTGACCTAGCATGCTCAGAGCATATCCTACCTTGGAATATCCTGTCTAAATAGTATATTCAGAAAATATATTTTTAATGGTATGCATAGTAGTAAATATAATAGGATATTTAGAAGCATATCTTTCTACTTTACAAAAAGCAATTTTCATAAAATTGTTCCCTTGAAAGAAACTCAGAGGGCTTTACAAAACCCTTCCTATTCATCCTTCCCACACAAACATGTGGCAGAATGGGAAATAGTAGGATTCTTCCAGAAACAGGGAGAGTTGAGTCTTCAAGATTAGACTGCTAGGAGTGGAAAATACCAGAAAGAATATGCATCTTGGCCTGCAGTTCTCCACCCTAGTTCCCAAGGATGCTACACTGTTTCTCTCAGCCTAGACTGGAGGCTTTTATAGAGAGTGGTTGAAATTTTAATGGGATGCCCTAAGAAAAACAGACTTCATCCAGTTTGGATCATATATCCACCTCCCAGCAGCTGTTCTCACTGGGTCGGGAGATGAGCACTGAAGCCAGGTTGCTGGCTCACAGAAAACCTAGATTCTGAGTTTATACAGTGCATGGTCTGGATAACGAAACCCAGAATATGACATTTTTTAAATTGAATGCGACAAAGAAACAAACATAAACTCTTCGTTTGGGGGAATTGCACAAGCATTTTTGATTAACAGTAACATCCAGCAACAGAGATAAAAAATGGTTTAATATGTTGTTTATAAAAAAACTCAACATTATAAAATGTCTTAAAAGGCCTGGGCTGCTTTTGTGCACTCTGAACTATTGAGAAACTCAGCTTGCTATCCAGGGAACAACAACAACAACAATAACAACAAAAACCTGTATTCTAAAAAATGGAATTTTTATTTGAATTTTTCTACCATGCTTTTTCCTGGCTGTAACGCTTCCTGGGGAATTCTTTTCATTGCTCAATTATGGTTTCTATGGGATTAGTGGGAAAACTGCACAGTATAGACACCCACGGTGCCAACCAGCGGAGCATGCCTGCACTCTCTGGGGTCTAGCTCATATCGGCCACCAGAGGGCAGTGTTGCTTCACTAGCCACACAGCTCCCAGCCCTGGGGACCAAGCGATTCCAGGCTCCAGCGCTTCAGGACACTGCCTTCTTATTTTTTGATTTATAAAGCGCCATTCCTCAGCAGATCCTTCCTCCCTTCCTCCCTTCCAGCTGCTTCGGAGAAAACTCGCAGAAGCAATCATTAGCAAGGAGATGAAGCTCTGTAAAACGTAAGGTGGGCTGATGGAAGCATACAGGTGGACAAAGGGAAAGAAACCAGTTCGCAGAAGGGCCTGGGAGCAGGGGCAGTGACCAGGGTAGGGAGGGGTCCACAGCAGAGTGACACGTGTCCTCAGCAAGCTGGGAAAACAGCTTTCCAATGGGGTGCATGCATGAATGTGTTCCCATAAACGAGAGGGAGACCAACTTTGGATGTTAGCAATCAAAACATTCTCTCCCGGCCAAGACCTTTTCGGCCAGAACCAGGGCTTGTTCTCAGTCCAGCTCTGTGGCCTGGCTTGGTCTTTGGGGAGCAAAATGTGCTCCCCATTGTTTAGGGAACCAATGCAAATGAACCCGCAGAGCCAGGATTGGGAGTCTGAGCAGGGCTGGGAATCTCAGTCCTGTGGGCCTCGCAGCAGGGCGGAGGTTACAAATGGAACCTTTTTAAGGACAGCTGAAAGAGATTATAAATTTGTGCTGGGACACTGGAAAGGGGCAAGTCATTAATGGGGGCGAATCAGAGGGGAATAGGTTGATGGGATAATAACAAAAACAAAGAAGCTTGATCAAAACGACACAGCTTTTGGAGTGAAAAGGAAAATGGGACAGTGCGAGTTGGCAGGTTCCCGTCCACAAGCCAGGATAAACAGTGCCACCCTGGAGCCACTTGCCCATCTCCCGTGCAGCCTGTTTTGTGTGCTGATTTTGTTCCAAGTCCTTCTATTTCCACAACCATGCTGCCACAGTACCTATTTTATTTTTAAACAATTTCACAACCATATAGCAAAGTGGGTAGGTGCTTCACTGTTTTCCAGATGAAGAAGGCAAAGGTCAAAGGTTGAAGGTTATATGGTCAAATGAGATAAATACTGGAGCTGGAATGTAGACCCCTGGCTGAAAAGCACCAGGTTCCTTTACCGCACTCTGTTGGTTTCCTGGGAAAGCTGGATGCATCCACCCCCAGCGATGTGACCCACAAAGATGTTCATGTTTATTCCACGAGGGCTGCTGCCCCTTGACAGGAGAAGAGGCATCCAGAGATGGGGCCATCTGCGAGTCTCCCTGTTGTCCCAGGGCAGCAGTGAGGAGTGGCCTGGGGCTGACAATGGCTAAAGAGGGCCTCAGTCTTACTCTTTGCTGTTCCTCTTGGGCCTGTAGGAGCAGAGGGAGGTCAGAGAAGCAGGTGGGCTAGGAAGAGACCTTGCCTGAGCACACGTCTAGAACAAGCCTTTGAGGATGGTCACAAGCCCATCGTCATTCAGGGGCTCAGCAGTGTGCACTCAGGGTTGACGAAAAGTGAAAACTATGGCTTGGAAAAATGCTTCCTTCTATGACAAAGACCCTGCTATGAGCCAAATGCCCCCAAAGCAGCTTCTTATTTGCTTTTATCATTATAATTTATGTAAACAAGACCAGCATTGTGCTTTAGCTAGAAAACCTCTCTCTCTGCTGCAAAATTGCAATGGCTGGGAAAAGACCCCAGGAATGCTTGATGCCCCAGTAACGTGCTCAGACATTTGGTGGTGGTAAGAACAGCACAGAGAGGATGCAAACACAGAGGGAAAACTTGAGATCCGAGAGAAGGGGATGGAAGAAAGAGGGGAGGAGGCAGGGCGGTCGGAGCACTGCAGAGGGCCTGCAAGGATCTGCCTGTGAAGGGTACCGGAGATTTAAACTAACAATGCAAAAGACAGGGAAGTTGACGGGGGCTGGGGGTATTTGTCTTCAGCCAACCTGCCAACTTTGGGGGAAATATGGATCCCAAAGAATGGCAGGTAGGGGAGAAGCAGAGAAAAGAAAGAACAAAGGGAAGGCGCCACAGGTAGGGAGAGAGCGTGTTCTTGTGTGCAGCTGAGCTGGTGTTTCCGTGGTGGGCCCGGGTTTCGGTTGTGTAACGGCCCGCCCTAATGTCATCCCTCAACAATGAGGCCCTGGCAAGGGCGCCAGCCTATTTTTATCTCACACATTTGTAGACTCTATTCAAAAGCTCAGTGGTGCCAAGTTAAAATGGAGACAGGTTTGAGTCACAGCCACCTGGCTGGGGCCTCTGTGGGTGGGATGGGCAGGGCTGGGGTGGGGTTGCATGGGTGGGGGTCTGCTCAGTTGCTGTTGATTCACATGGCTTCCCGGGGGCCAACTCTTGGTGTGGCTGGTGTGCTAAAACCTGAATGGGTGGCTACTGACTGACATTCTTCTCTACTGCCAGCAGCCCCTCCCCACCCACCCATCCTGCTGCCTGTGTCTTAGAGGCATTACAAGGTGGGATACAACATTCCCATCCCCAATTTTCTTGGGGTAGACTGTAAAGAGAGGATGGTCAATCTCAAATAAAGTCAACATCTTCCATGAAAAGTGACTCTCCCTGATAAGTTGTTTTGAAGTGTCAAAAAAATTTTTTTTTGGTGTAAAATCTTTACCACTTTTTGAGCTGTGTTCTGGATATTTGACATATCATAAATGATCTGCTTTAAGCTTCAGATTGCCCAAGGAAGTAAATACTATTATTCCTGTTCTGCAGATGCAGAAGTTGAGGCCCTGATAAAGTTCATAATAGCTGAAGGTCACAGCTTGTGTTGGTAGACTTGGAATTTGAAGTCAGGTCTCCGGCTCAGCGTCCTGGGTACTTCCTCCTTACTTCTATTTTTTCTTATTGACAGTAATTGTATTGCTTTTGTAAAATAAATAATCACCCCAAATGTCACCATTCAGTGACAATCAGGAATATTTTAATAAATCTCCTTCAAGATATCTCTCTCCCATATTAACTTTAAGATAAGCTTGTCGATACCCAGGTTATTCCTATGCATATCGGTTGCAACACACTGAATCAATCAGTTTGAAATGGGGCTTTTTGGTCTTCACATTTGCCTGGAGCTTCTGCAAAGGGTCTGCCATCTGGACTGCAGAGCTCACTTCTTCTGTTGCCCTGGTATCTGCTTCTCTATGGCAGTCAGTTAAGGCTTTGGTCCAGATTTCTGTGCCTTGGGAATCCCCCACCCCCCCACCCATACACACTGGATGGCTGCCAAGACAGGGTGTATTACACTTTCTGCCTCTAGGGGGCAGAAGTCCATGGCTGTGGCCAACGTGGAGTAATTGCATCCCTCGTTCTTCCTTTGTCCATAGGGCAAGAGACATTTGCACATTTCCTTCTGATCAGTTCAGACTGCAGTAAGAGCCACCACTCAGCTTGTGTTCAGGACTACCAGAGTCTCTAAGGATCTCTTACACTCTGGCCAGTGCCATGAAATGATCTTATATGCCTCTTTTCTACCCAAGGACATGGAGTTTACAAATTGCAAACATAGCTGGAAACTGTCAAGATTTGAACCCAGGTCTCCTGGGCTTTGCAGCCTGTGTCTGAATCACTTTCAGCTTCCTTAGTCACAACCCCACCGTTTGTGAGAAATTTCATGTGAGAGGGGTCTGTAGAGATAACCATCTGGGGCCAGGAAGCATTAAGATTAAGCAAGGCTTCATGACAGACCACAAACAAACACATGCATCCACACCCCACATGGTCCTATCCACTTCTTTCTAAAGTGTGTGTCAGTAAACAAATTGGTGCCCTTGAACTGAAAGCTGAGTAGCCTTGCCACATTTGGCATCCAGCACCAAAAGCCACTTTGTTTTTATTATTGTGCAAAAAGTGTTCTAATGACACTATGCTTTTCTGAGTCAGAGAGAGGTAAGCTTTTTTTTTTTTTTTGGCTATGAAACTACATTTGTGAAATTCCAGTGAAAGAGACTATAAACCGATTTTAATAAATGTTGACTAATTGCTTAGAAATCCTAAAGAGAACTGACTGAGACCCCAAAATGAATGAAGGATTTTGATGCCAGGATGTGTAAATGCCCATTTAAAATCAATAGATTTTAAAATGAGACATTTGCTTCCCGGAGCTTGCATCAGTCAGGAAAAAAAAAGTCATCTGCAGAAACAAACAGCCCCAAGGTCTCAGAGATGCAGTAAACATTTCTGCTCACCAGAGGTGGTCGGGCAGCTCTCCAGGCTGTTTCTGTCCTGTACAGCACAAAGCTCCCAAGAAGACCAAAGCAAAGAAGAGAGCACCAGAGGGCTATTGAAACTTCTCTCATCACATTCTAAAGCCAAAATGAGAGATCTTGATTCACCCTGAATAGGAAGATCACATCTAATCTTCACAATATTAAATGATGTTTTCATTCTCTCAAATTTATCAATTTAACTTAGGATGATGGGTCCAGAATTGAATTCAGTGATGGGAAGATCTTGTCTGTCATTGGATTTATTTATGGCCCACCCTAATCCAGGATGATCTCATCTGCAGATTATTATCCTAATTTTATCTGCAGACTTTTAACCCAAATAATGTCGTGTTCCCGGTTAGGAGGTAGACATTATTTTGTGGGGGATGGAATATTACTATTTAATACAATATGACCACTATCCAAAAAGAACCATTACTAACATCTTGTAATATATATATACCTCAGATATTTTTTCACAATCAAACTAAACCTCATTAATTAAATTGGAGCCTTCTTTGGGTCCCTTTTTGGCCCCGTTTCTTCTTGTTTGTCTTTTGTTCTGGCTCCTCAGAAGTCACAACCCTGATTAATTTGCTGCACATTTTTCTACTGCATGGTCTTACATTTTTATCTTATATTTTCCATAATCAAAGCCTAGTAATGTTCTATATTTCTTAAATTAAATAACTGGCACACTGTTATATATTATTTAGGACAACTTGGCAAATCAATATTTTGCTGTCAAGAGCTGTTCAAGTGGAAAGACATAAAATTAATTTATTCATTTTGATGGATATTTTGTCTTCCAACATATGAATATACTGCATGTTATGCATCAGCTCCATTAATGTCGAGAATTTAAATTCTTTTTTTTTTGTTATAAAATTCTTTTAGGATCCTTCAGAGAAACAGAAACAGTAGGAAGTATAAAGGCAGGTATATCTATATCTATCTATCTATCTCTAATATGGAGAAAGAAGAGAGAGGAGAGAGAGACAGAGAGATTGATTTTGAGGAATTGGCTCACATACAATTGGGGACGTTGGTGAGGTTGGCAAATCCAACACCCTCAGCACAGACCAGCAGGATGCAGACCCAGGGAAGAGTTGCAGGTTATGTGTGAAGGTCATCTGTTGGCAGAATTCCTTCTTCCTCAGTCTTGGCTCTTAAAGCCTTCAGCTGTTTGGATGAGACCCACCTACCTCATGGAGGGTAATCTGCTTTGTCAAGGTCTACTGATGGAAATGTTAATTCCATCTCATAAACACCTTCCAAAAACATCTAAATAATGTTTGCCCTAGTATCTGAGCACTGTGGCCTAGCAAGTGGACACGTAACATTAACTATCAAACATGTCCTCATGCTAGGGCATGTTTTCCAGACTGAGGGTCATGAACATTAACATTTCATAAAAAAAAACTGTAGCAGTAAGTAGTTCATACTGGTAAAATGGACTTGATTCTTTAATTAAAAATCATGGTTGTTTTAATACACAAGCGTTATATGAGTACACCTTTTGGGGAAATATTCAAAGCAATTGAAGGACAAAGAATGAAAGTTGGTATGGTCCTATTTTTTACAGGTGGTTATTTGAAGGGCATTTTCCTGATTATAAGGAGTTGGAGCATTTCTTTAATTCCTAGATTAACTGAGTTTCTTCCGAAAATCATGTTCTTTAAAGACCAAGCTGGAAGGCTGAATATGTAGCTCCTTGGTAAATCATTTGCTTTGCATTATGTGGAAGTCTTGTGTTCAATCCCCAGCAAGAAGGAAAAGGAGAAAAAGAAGAAAGTGTCCATTTCCAGACCTGAGACAATCTATGTCCCATTCTTTTATGTAACAGTTTGGATCTAAATGTTCCGCAAAGGCCTGTGTGTTAAAGGCTTAGTCCCCAGTTCATGGTGCTATTGGGAGGTGGTGGCACCTTTAAGAGGTGGGGACAAGTGAGAGGTCTTAGATCACTGAGGTGTACCCTTGGAGGGGATTGTGGGATCTGGTCTCTCTCCCTCCCTGCTTCCCTCCCTCCCTCCCTCTCTCTCTCTCTGGCTTCCAGCCATGACGTAAGCACCTTCTTCTGCCAAGTGCTTCCACCGTGATATGCTACCTTGCCACAGGCCCAAAAGAATGGCCATATGACCATGGATTGAAAAAATCATGAGCCGAAATAAACATTTCCTCCTTGAAAGTTGATTATCTCAGGTATTTTGTTACAGTTATGGAAAACAGACTGACATACCTTTGGAGCAGATTTTGGAGCATTTACAACAAATCGTGGTGTGCCTGGGCCTGCTCATCACGACAGCCGCAGCTTCTTAACAGGATCATTCACATTTTGCAAGATCAAGCCCAAGTAAGCTTGATCCTACAAATAAGTCCTCTAGCTTCAAAAATCCATTTTCATGACCTCTTGCCACCCACAAACATTTCATAAACCTCTCATACCTGTGCAATGTATTTATAGGGACAAGCCTATCCACTTTCTCTGTGGCCCCTCTCTGTGGCATCCATTTCTTCCTCCTGATATTTCTCAGCATTGCTTCATTCCAGATTTCTCAGTCTTGGTACACCTGACATTTGGGGGCAGATCATTTCTTTTCTGTGGTGCTGTGCTGCACACTGTAGGACATTTAACCGCATCTCTGGTCTTTACCCACCAGATGTCAGTAGCACATCCTTCCCTTCTGTGACAATCAGTATGTTTCTAGACCTTGTAAAAATATCCCTGGGTTCAGTGGTGGGTGGGAATTGACCATAGCTGGGAACCACTGACTTAGTTAAAACACTAGAAGGAATTCCTGGTGGCAGATGCTCAGAGAAAATTCTAACTCATGACAGAGGTGTTTAGAATTACTCTCTACCCAGCTGGTATTCTTCCTTCCGGTGCTGCCTACTTCTGGTTGCTCTAAATTTTTAAGTTCTGACCAGAGTTTATTTCTCTGCCTCAGTACATATTGAAAAGGATTCTTTTTATGAGTTGAATGTTATGGTCAAGACAAACTGAGAGCAAATATAAAATCTGTCTTTTATTTCAATGGCAGGAAATGACAATAGCCTAAAAGGGAGTCTTGCTTAAATTTTCTGTCTCCTTAATTGAATTTTCTCTTTTGCTCTCACAGTGGGGACTGTGATGCCAGATGTTATTATTGCATTTTACCTTTTGATGTTAAGAGAAGCTTAAGGCACCCAAGATACCCAAGAATAAGAGTTATCCTTTCTTTATAGGTCAGGTGTATGTCAGTCACTGCAGCCTGAGACAAAGTGAGACTGAAGGAAGCAAAAATGTTTTCCACAGTACCAAGATGCACATCATGAAGATGCCTTTGTCGGATGTTTATGAATATACTCACAGGGAAATTTTCCCAGCACTGAGACTCAAAGTTGAGTACGATTCTAATGGGTTTGGTTACAGACTGTCCTTGTAGTAGATTAACAGTGGAAATCAGGCAAGTACATTGGAAGCAGGGAAGAATGATGGCTCATTCCCTGATTAGAGAAGACAAGGAACAACCACAGAAACAACAGCAATGAAAAAATAGCCCAAGACCTCAAAACCCTTAGCAGCTCGAGATTGCTTAATATATGGGCTAAACACTTGTAAACACTTTACACTTCCCTGTGAAAAATGTTACGACACCGTGCAAGACTGGATGTTTATAATGATGGCTCGAAGTTATCAAGGCAAAGATAATTTATATGCAAAATAATCAGTTCTTCTATCTAGGCAAGATTAATTTATGCCAAAAGTTCCTGGTTCTTGTGGATGCGGCTGGTGGTTGCACAACAGGGTGAATATACTTCATGCTACTGACTACACACTTAAAAATAGAGCCCTAAGTTTCCTTTTTTTTTTGTATGTTATGGCACATATTTTGAAAGTAAGTTCTTTGGAAGATTAGGAAGTTTGTAATACATTCCAAGGGAAAATGTAACCAAGAAGGTTAAGATGAAAAAATAACTGTGCTGGGTTGGGGGTGGAGCTTAGTGATCGACATGTGTTTAGCGTGCATGAGGCCCTGGGTCCAATCTCCAGCACCAAAGAATGAAAGAAAGAAAGGGAGAAAAAGGAAGGGGTGCTTAAAGGGTTAAGTCAAAGTTGTCTTGATGACCTATCCACAGTCTCTCCTTTACCAAGCACTTTGATAAATAAGACGTCATTGGAATTAGTTCAACAATGGCAAATAATCATATTCTAATTGGGAGAATTGGATGTCACGATGTTGAGGGACTGGGTTTTCCTTTTAACTCTGATAACAAAATATGACTAGGAATCTGGTGGCTTGGTAATGCAACTTTCCTGCACTCTCTGGCTGGGCTCATTCTGTGGCCTAAGCCCAGCCCGACTCCTCCGATGAGTGTTGGCTTGGGGTTTCCACACGAACAGCCAGGCGTGATGGATGAATACATTTACCGTCTGCATTGATAACAAGGAACAGATTCCTGGTGGCAAGCACTGAGCACAGCAACCCTCTCAGGTCTCTGAGGTCACTTGTATATTCAGACATGATCTTTTAGAGTTAATTGAAATAGTAGTGACCTGGCTTTAAGAGTTCACTCATACAAACCACACTATGTCATGTTCCTGAGACCACACCAGGTACAGTCTATGGCTTTTTGTCGTGTCAAATGAGAAACTTGGTAATCCATCACCTGCTCACTGCTGCCTGGCCCTGGGCAATATATCCTCCTTCACGTTTCTGCCTCTTCACACTGTAATGGGAAGAAAGCTGTAAGAAGGGGCACTCACTGTTGACCAAGAGACACACTGCGTGTGGAAACTGATTTGTACAGATCATGATTGCCTTCCTACACTAAACTGTTTTTCAAAGAAATAGTTTGCACTAGACTACTTCTTCTCCCTCCTCCTCTTCTACCCTCTCCTCCTCCTCCTTTTCGCCTCATCCTCTTCCTCTTCTCTTCCTCCTCCTCTTCTATTCCTCTTCTCTCCTTCTCCTCCTCCTCCTCTTCTCACCTTTTCCTCCTCCTCTTCTTGTTTGCATATAAGATCCCTGATGTTATGTAAATAGATCTTAAATACATTTCATCTAATAAAGATAAGTAGATTCATTAAAAACCCTTCATTTTTATCACAAGCAAATCTTGAAGCCCCTTTTGTAGTTAGGAAAAAGGAGAACAATAATACCTGCTCCACTCAAGGGATAAATAGAATTTGGACCAGAGTTTGAAGACATCAATCCACTTGGGAACTCTGGGCAGCCAACTGGGATGGAATTCTCTGAGGAAAGGAGGAATTTTTCTAAATAATTTCTTTAGGAGAAAACTAACCACATCAATTTTACCCTCCAGCTTTCTAAGTGATTTCTCAAAGTCCTTGGAAGCTTTTCAAAACAGTTCCAAAAGCTTTTGTGAAGTCGAAATGGCTCTGAGATCATCTGTCCAAAGGCAGAGACACGTGCTGAATGGATAGGGTGTGATGCGGTTTTCTGAGAGTTTGTTTGGATTTCAGGAAGTGAACAAGATAAGCCGAATGGCCTTTTCCTGCTCTGACTTAAAAAAAAAAAAAAAAAGGAAAAATAATTCTGCCCCAAAGATGCTTGAAAGAAACCACTGACATTTCCTAACTTCAAAAGAACAGAAAATCTAACGGGGAAAAAGGAAAGTAACAACTAGAGGCCCAGGATGCAGAAAAGACACATCAAAACAGCCTTGCAAATCAGGACATCTCTGCAGTAAGCATGCTTGTTGGGACTGCATCTTTGTTTGGTGTTTGTTTTTGCATGGACTTCCCTGGGGCCTGGGGGAGGAAAAGGAACAGAGGTGCACCTGTGCCGTCTGAAGCGTTTCCTTTTCTTTGGTCGGTCGCTGCTTTTCTTTGCAATTCACAATCAGGAACAGAAACCATCGTGGCAGTGAGGGGTGGGCCCATTTCAAAGACTGTTTCAGAGAAGCTCTACGTTGATGAAATAGATGGGATTTTGCTACTTTTCTTTATTTAATGTTTTTGTTAGTGCATGATACTTACACATTACAGTGAGGTTCACTGTTACACATCCATAGTGCCTACGACATAATTTGTCCCATGTCACTCCCCAGTACTTCTCCTTTCCTTTCTCCTTCTCTCCCGATCCCTTTCTATTTTACTATTTTATGGTTTTCTATTTATTTATTTACTTCTTACAAAGTGGTGCATTATGATTATACATGAAATTGGATTCATTGTGGTCATTGTACATACACACAGCATAATTTTGTTGATTTCATTCCACACTTCCTTCCCGTTTCCAACCCTCCTCCTTGATCCCGTCCTTCTCCCTTCTGTTTTTATGAGATGCTCCCCACCACTTTTTATTCCTTATTTCTCTGAAGTGTCCACAGATGAGAGAAAACATTTGACCCTTGACTTCCTGTGTCTGGTTTCTTTCACTCACCACGATGTACTCCAGTTCCCTCTTTTGCCAGCAAATGACATAATTTCATTCTTCTTTATGGCTAAGTAGAACTCCATTCTGTATAGATACCACATTTTCTTTACCCATAAAAGGAGCCTGGTGCCACGTTCATTGCATGATAATTTCCAACATGAGTAGATTTTCCAGGGGAAAGATCATCATAGTTGCTGTTTTCTGGGTGACTCTGAAGAATATCATTCTCTTTGCAAAAACATGAATGTATCATATTCACCTTGTGTGCGGGGATTCATATTACAGCCCCCCTGGAACGCCCGAACCCAACTCCAAGCCCATTCAGCAAGAGCAGAAGAGCTGCGCTCAGCTTCTCTTTCAAGCTCCAGGCCTCAGACATAGGGGGATCCCAGGCTGCCGACAACCATTCCCTTATATTCCCTCTAGATGAACAAGGTGACTCGTTTGTACTGAATCATTCCCTGGAATAGAAACCTGCAGTCAGGAATCTTGGGCTGAAGTATCAGAGTGGACCAGGTACCCAGTGTCTTGCCTTCCGGCTACAGGCACCTGCAGGATTGGGTCACACGGAGCCAGGAGGTGTGGGGGCTGCATCATCCACTGTAGTCCCTGAGGCTTTTGCTGCCTCTGAAGGAAGACTCGGTGGGATTTGGACCTTGAGAATCCCAGAAAGGCTATTTCTGGGAAAAATAACCCTAAACTCAGTTTTTTCTTTTAATTGTATCCCACTCAAGCCAGAAAAATCCAGAACATAAAATATCCCATTTCTCAAAAGGAAGTCTTCAACTGTTCCAATGAATGAACTGTTTGACTTCATTCACAAAGCACTCATGTCCCCTGGCTCCCGCCCCACGCACCACCCTCAGTCCTGGGAAATCCAGCTCTCTGGGGACGCCTGTCCAGAGCTAAGCACTCCCACAGATCGGCTCTCTTCAGCCTTAATCTTGTCTCTGCTGTTTGACTTAGAAAGTGCCTAAGTTCTCCGAACACTTGTTCCCTCAGCAGCAAAATCAAAAGACTGATCCACTCTAACCTAGTGAAAATGCCTAAGCACTGAGGTTTGGCCTTAACCAAATATTCCAAACACTAATTTGGCACTCACCCAATCAGATGGTCTTTCTGTCTATTTTCTGCAAAGCGGGTGCTTCAGGGGAAAGGCTGATGGGGCTTAGAACACCAGAGAAGGATGTGGTTTTTGTTCTCCCTGGTCAAGGCTTATAGGAGTCAGGAAGGACTGCATGATTCCAGGCGTTTCTTTGATAAGATCCTTAAAAATTAAAGTAGTCACTGCTCTAGAAACTGTGCATGGTTTCCAGGAGATCAACCGTAAAAAGGATTTGCTTTCCCTTAGACATGGGAGAATCAGCACAGGAAAGAAGCAAGTGTTAGTCTTTCAAATGATCACTATGAATCCAGCTCCTTCATCTATTCTGGAACATTCCTTCCTCTCTGCAGGGTAGGGGGTGGTGTGTTCTTATTTCTTAAGGTACAAAGGGCTTGTGATGCCTTCTAGCCGCTCTGCCAGGGGCCAGGTCACCCTCTGTAGGGCCTGTAACCTCCAGTGCCTTCAGATAACTTTCAGGTGTCTCTCTCCTGTCCTGCCTCACTCTGATCTCTTAGTTTCTCCTGCATCTGTATCTGTCTGCTGCAATTGCTATCAGACCTGGAGCATTTCCTCCTTCACCAGTAGATCTAACAGCCTCCATAGACAACAGTGCCCAAGTCATTCCACAATGTCCGAGAAGTCTGGAGACCATGTTCCATCAGAGGGAGGTTAGCAGTGATGCTTTCTGACATCCCTCCCTGCACCAGGCTCCAAAGGAGTGCCTTCCTTTCTTGCTAATCACTGCAACAAGCTCTCAAGCTTGTTCAAGATACGAGACCTTGGTGACCCATATAACAATAAGAAGAGCCCTGTGGCGGCTTCAAGGCTGCCTTCCCAAAGGGTGTCACCCGACAGAGCCCCTCCTCATCACAGGAGGGGATGAGCACCTGCCAGCGCCTGCAGCTACTTGATCCCAACCTCACAGCACCCTTTGGGTGGGGAGAGGGTGAGAAAAAGGGGCCATCTGGTGAAGGCGCCAGACGTTGCCTTTTCCCCATCACTAAGTAATTCTCTCATCCCTGAAAGCACTTTACTGCTGAGACTCAGAAAGAAGGTATTTTGAAGTCATGCCAGTAAAAGCTCTGGAAACAGGGATGGGAGCTTGTGCTGGAAGCCGAAGACAGAGCTCCATGCTGATTCTCCATTCCTCTTATTTATTTGCATGATCTGAACTAATTTCTCAGCTGTAATGTACACCACCCACCACCTAGGAACTTCCCAGAAACGTCCAGCAGGGGAGGGGTGGGAATGCAAAGGAATGTACCCTACTGTCAGGCAGTGTCTATGCAGCTTGCCAGACCCTCAAGACTGTCATGGCCAACCCTTAGCTGATTTCTAAGTAAGCAACTGTGTCAAATAATGCCCAAAAGACAGTGCCCCAATTTTATCTGAGGACAGAATCTCTTACTTTATTAGACAGCAGAGTGAGTTGAAAGGGCGAAGATAGGGTGGCCCCTCCATGATCCAGTCTTTAAATTTTGATGATTTGTTCTTCCTGGACATTTTTTGCATTAATTTTAATCTTTAAAAAATACTATAATTGCAGGTATTAGCTCAGTGGTATTATGCTTTTGCCTTATAATGTTCTGGGTTCAATCCCCAGGAAAAATTGCATTAGGAAATTTAAATGCAAGTTGCTAACAGAACGAAGCTACTCTGAAAAGGCTACATACTGCCTGGTGCTAGTTACATGACAGGCTAGAAAAAGTGAAACTAAGGAGACAATAAAAAGATCAGTAAAGATGTAAAAAGAGATGAGGGAGGAGTACATAGGTGGAGGGAGGGATAAACAAGATAGAGTTGTGAAATTATTCTGTATAGATACTGTAATGGTGCATATGTGTCATTACATTCGTTAAATCCATAAAATGTCCAACACCAAGAGTGAATCCTACTGTAAAATACGGATTCTGGGTGATAATAATGTCTATGTAGGATCATCAGTGTACCAAAAATACTGTGCGATGGGGATGTTGACAACGTGGGCTACATATGTGGGTGTATGGGAACTCTCAGGATCCTCTGCTCAATATCACTATGAACATAAAACACCTCTAAAATGAAAATCTAATTTAAAATGTTGTGTTAAAACATTATCTGCCAAAAACAGTGTGCATGCCTGTAATCCTAGCAACTCAAGAGGCTGAGGCAGGAGGATCACAAGTTCAAAACCAGCCTCAGCAATTTAGTAAGGCCCTTGTCAAAATAAAAAATAAAAAGGGCTGTAAATGTGGCTCAATGGTTAAGCACCTTAGGGTTCAATCCTGGTACCAATAAATAAATTAATAAATAAAATGTTATCTAGGGAGTTCATGTTTTGTGGATCCAGAGTTGCAGTTTTGCAAGACAAAAAGAGCTCTGGAGACGAATGGTGGTGATGGCTGCAACACCGAACATGTTCAATGCTACTGAACTATACATTTATAAATGATTATGTTGGCAAATTTTATTTTGAATATGTATTATATGTATTACTGTAATTAAATAATACTGTCAATCTTGATGGCTGAGTGACCCATTAAACTTTGTCCCCAAGGCAAGTGCTGCCCTGTCTTCTGCCATCCTCTGTCCAAGGCTGCTGGGTGTTGTTGTGGGGGCTAGCCACATCGTAGGGTCACTTACTTTATGCACTCAATGGAACTTGTGTTTTTCTGAAGACTCAAAGCAAATATTTCTTATATCTTAGAAATATTACTTCCCACCTGAAAATACATAAAGATTTCTCCTTTTTTTTTTTTTTTGTTTGTTTGGGACAGGCAATTTTATTCAATTCATTTCAACACTGGATTTATTTCAGTTTTGGAGCAAATGTATCTGCTATTTAATATTTAAACTTGATTATATACCATGGATGTATTATTACACATCCTTATTGGGGTATGAATCAATGTTCTTATTATATTACTATCTTTAATATTCTTTTTTTAATTTTAATTTTTATTTTTGAACAATCATACAAATTTTTAACAAAATAATATAAAATGTGAATAGTTTCTGGATACTAGATTTACCCCCAGGAGTGCCCCCCCAATTTCCCACCCATATCCTTCCCTTCCCTTACCCACAATATCTCTAAAAGAGTATTAGGCTGTATAACATTACACCTTATCTGGATTTAACACATGATAATAGACCACCTTTCTCAATGGCCAGGGTCTAGTTCCAGTCTCCACAGATGAGTGGAGACATTCAACCCTTGGATCTATGGGTTATGCTGATTTCACTCAGCATAATTTCTTCCACAGCCATCCATTTACCTTCAAAGGCTGCAATATCATTATTTCTAATTGCTGTGTAAAATTCCATGGTATATATGTACCATAGTTTTTGGATCCATTCATCCAGTGAGGGACATCTGGGTTGTTTCCATAGTCTAGCAATAGTAAATTGAGCTGCTATGAACATAGATATTGCTGTGGCACTATAATGTGCTGATTCTAAATCCCCTGGAAAGATACCCAGGAGTGGAATAGCAGATTTCTCCTCTTTTGATCTAAATAAATAAATTATTCTCATATGTATGTATAGCTTACTTTTTATTTCACGTACATAAGAGATAGAGAATAAAAGTGGGATGGAAGGAGAAAGACAAAGAACATCCCCAGTATGCTGGGGGCTTGTTCCAGGACCCCCCAGGGATACCCAAATCTGCAGATGCTCCAGTCCCTTATATAAAGTGGTGTAGTATTTTTATAAAATCTAGGCACATCCTTGAGTATTTTAAATCATCTCTAGATGACTTAGAACACCAAATAATGTAAATGCTACATAAATATTTGTCACATAGTACTATTTAGAAAATAAGAAAAAATCTATACATTTGGTAAACATTCAATTTTTTAAAATATTTTTAGTCTGTGAACCCAAGAAATTCAGAAGCTGACTATACAGAAAGATATAAAAGTAGCTAATGTTTTGCACTGTGGAATAATCAAGGAACCCAGAGTTGGTGGTTCAGAGTGATGCATGCCCATAACTCCCTGTTTCTGTAGGTCACAAATCCAGCCAGGCTTTCTGTTCAGGACAAAGGCTGTTTAAGGTGCTGGGGAAAAATATGCTTCCAAGTTTCTTTTCATTACTTGGAAACTGAAGGATCACAGACCCAATTTCCTTCCTAGTTTTCTACTGCATGCGTCTCACATAGTTGCTTCATCTTTAAATTAGGAATGGCCCATCTCTGATTTCCTCCATTGAGGGCCTCTATACCCAGATTTATAGCGGGTATGTGATTAGGTCAGGCCCACCAGGGAATCTCCCTATTTAAAGATCAACTGATTTGGAACCTAAATAACACCTGTAAACATAGCTGTACCCAGGTAGAACTGAATGACTTGGAGCTATGTGTACAGCAGGGCACTGAAATCTTGTGGCCATCTCACAATTCTGCCTCCTGTATGGACTTACAATATATGAGGGAATTGGGTCTTCAAGTCCTGAGCTTGCTCTACACACACGGATAGTGTGTTTGCCTTCCACACTTCGTGACCACAGAGATCCTTGGGGATGCAATAACTGTGTCTTCAAGAGAGAGAAGGAGAGTAGTTGATTCTTAAATTTTGGTTCCTGGTCAGTGTGAACCTGGGCCAAGACCACCAACATAGGTGATAATTGTGACAATTTTCTTTGAGATCAGATTACTGGCTGACCCTATCCCCTCCTGTCACCCTAGGCTCCAAACCTTCCTCATATGGAAATGATTTGGAGAACTTGAGTAACTGTGCTCTAGAGACAAACCTTTACTAACTCATTACAAATATCATTTGGCATCGATTCCCTCCTATGCTCAAAGCATCTAGTATATCTTAGTGACATCGATAATTAAATAGCCTATATCTGAGATACAGGTCCTAGGGGAATAGCTTTTTAATGGATATAGTATAAAGAGAAAACCAAATACACAGATTACCAAATTTGCAATTTGGGTTGGGAGCATAAAGTTTGCTTTTGTTCTCTCCAAGGAAAAAAAGCCATGTTAATAGTGCAAATATGAAAGAATATTTTACCTATTAGAGCAATAAAACAAAGAATTGAAAACATGTCTAGGCAATTCATGTACTCCATAAAGACTTTTTACTTATTGAATAAAGTTCAGGTTGCTCACTGCTTGCTCAGGTGCTAACAAGGGAGTTTATTCCACTTAATTCCTGAATAGTTTATTTTGGATAAAATTTGTGTTAGTTTTTGTGGCTGTGACCAAAACACCTGACAAGAACAACTTAGAGGAGGAAAAGTTCATTTTGGGCTCACAGGTTCAGGGTTTCAGTCCATGGTTGACCAACTCCATGGCTTTAGGCCTTAGGTGAGGCAGAAGATCACGGTGGAAGATCATGGCAGAGGCAAGCTGTTCAACTCACAGCAGCCAGGAAGCAGAGAGGGGCCGAGGGAGGTGTGGGGACAAGATGTAGTCCCTTAAGGTACACCCCCCAGTGGCTTCCTTCCACTAGCCACAACCTCCTGCCTACATTTACCACTCAGTAGTCCATTGAAATTATGAAGCCACTAAATTTTCAATATTTTCACCTTTGAACCCTGCTACATTGTGTAACATGTGAGCTCTTTGGGGGATATTTTTAGATCCAAATCATAACAACCATCCAGAAAAAAAATAAGGAAAGATTTCCTTTCTAAAACCAGGATATAGGGTGGGGTTTATGTTCCTTCTCTTCTCTCCTCTTTTCCAGTTATGGCCTGTATTGAGCCCCTTGCTCTGAGGAGCTAATCGTGTTCATTGGTATGGACTCCTGGGGCTTTGCTGCCCTCATATCATTCAATCAGCAGGGCACATGCCTGTCCCATACTCAGCTCTGACTCATCTTCCACTTAAGTTTTCCATTAGCCCTAACCACTTGCTTCATGGGTCTCTCCATAAGGCTGAGGAAAACCTGAGTAAATCGCTTGCTCTTAGGTCCTGAAGAAGCTCTCTAGACTCCACCTGCTCTGAGTCCTTTGCTTTTAGTTGACTATAGATTAAACCTCTGCTGTGTGAGCCGTGATGATAACAGCTGACAAAGTGGGATCCAATCACCTTTACCCATGCCTCAGCCCATAAGTCCCTCCGAACCTTATTCTCAGGGAGGAGGATTTCAGACTTGTTCTCCTGTGTCCACACACTTGGCCAGGTCATGAATAAACTCTTTCTCTTTTGCAAAATTGTCACTTTAAACATTGGCATACTTGGGCTGGATCAGTGGCTCAGCGGTTACGGTGCTTGCCTGGCATGCTCAAGTACACGGGTTCAAACCCCAGCACCCATGTAAGTGTAAGTAAGTGTAAGTATCTGAGCAACGAAGGCCATGTGAAAACTCAATAAAAATTGATAGTCTCTCTCTCTCTCTCTCTCTCTCAGTGTCCTTCTCTCTTAAAAAATTTGCATACTTGCACGGTGGACAAAATGATCTGGTTTGGTAACATGCATTTCTGGCCCCTATAACCATGAGAAAGCAGGATCTTCCTGAATGAGCCTTTGTTTCAGATTGTCTCATATCAAAATGTTTGTTTGAATTCCTTTAATTAAGATCCATAGTTGTTCTTTCTTTTTGGAACATATTAATCATCCTTCGTTTGTATATTATATAGTTCTAGGTGATGGTAGGTGTCTTTTAAATGTTCCTTTACATCTTTTATGAAGCAATATTGGTTATGTGTGCCACATGCAGCGTGGCACTTTTGTCTAGACATGTCTCAAGCCAGCAGCTTGCTTGGAAATAGGAAAATTCAATTTCATGACTGTCACCAGAGTACACTCTCACCAGCTTTTCACATTTTGGTGGCTTCCTGTATGCCAGACACTGGACTTAACATCTTATCTAGAAGCTTCACTTCTTAGCCAGCCTTTTATTGAATATGTTATTATGGTTTGGATGTGAAGTGTCCCCCAAAAGCTCATGCGTGAGATGATGTAAGAAAGTGTAGAGGTGAAATGCTTGGGTTATGAGAGCCTCAACCTAATCAGTGCATTAATCTACTGATAGGGATTACCTGGGTGGTAACTGCAGGCAGATAGGGTGTGGCAGGAGGAGGGTCACTGGGTGTGTCTTGAGGATATATACTTTGTGGTGAGCGGAGCTCTCTCTGTGCTTCCTGGTTATCATGTTTGAAGCTGCTGTCTTTGACAGGTCCTTCTTTCCTGACATTCTGCTTTACGTTGGGCTCAGGGCACTGGAGCTGGCTATCTAAGGACTGAGACCTCTGATATTGTGATCACCAAATAAGGTGATGGTATTTTCCTAGATGTCAGGCCTTTTGGTCACAGTGGTGAAAAAGCTGACTAAATCATATGCATAGAAAATATACTTTTGCACACCCACGACTAGAGCTGAGGAACTCCCTAACCAAGTCTTCCGGTACATGAAGTTATTCTGAAAGTTCCATCTTAGGTCTTGTGGAGGCCTAACATGTTTACACCTGTGATAGGTCAGTTTGCTCTCAGGTTTTCTATCTGGTGCATTTTTTGCTGTCTGAGTACATAATAATATTAAAGAACGGGAAAGAGCAAAGCGTGAGAATTCCCCAAATGGATTCACTTCCTCAGGATGTTGATTCCACTTAGAAATGCCTGGGGGTGATGGTACCCACCCACGATTTAACTTCCCTGAATGGCCGAACTCCCAGGATTAAAAGCATAGCATAATGCTCTTAAAAGTCAAACTGACCTCGAAATTAATCATATCTATTGCAAGGACTCCTTGTTCAACTGGGATTATTTATTTCATGGCTTTTTGCCCCAAGTTAAATCCAAAGACCTTCATGTATTCATTATCCATCAAACGTGCCTTGAATCTCTCCTTGAATCAGACACTGAAGGATGTATAAGTAAACAATCATAATAAAAAGCCCCGCCTGCTAAAGTGGAGGTCATGATGGGTACAATGGTAGCACAAGGGAGGGACTAATTAATTCTGTCCAAGGTTCAGGAAAGGCTATACCAAGGAGGCAATATTGGAACTGAAATCCAGCAAGTGTAGAGATGCATTAGTGCAGAGGGGTACGTACAGTGTCACTCCATGCACTCAGTTTGTGCATCCAAGACTGATCTGAAAATATGAGAAAAATAATTGCATCTTTACTGAACATGTGTAGATTTGCTTCTTGTCATTATGCTCTAACAAAATGGTAGAATAATGATTTACATAGCATTACTATTGTGTCAGGTATTTATAAGTCATCTAGAGCTGATCGAAAGTATGCAGGAGGATGTGTGTAGGTTCTAGGAAAATACCACACAATTTTTCGTAAAAGACTTGTACATCCATGGATTTTTGAGTCCTGGAAGAATGCTGAGGGATGGCAGTATATACAATGTCATTTGGTGAGCACTACACAATCCACCACTTATGATTTGAGGGAAGAATGGGAACATGAGTTTGGAGAGTGATGACTAGGGAGCAGGATAAGGGCAGGAGAGGTAGGAATTGATGGGTATGTAAGATACGAACTTGAGGAAGCACAATATTTTCATGTATAAACCTTTATTCCTATCCAGAATGTTCTCAAAATTAACAACAACAATCACAAAATGTTTCTCAACTCCTATCCTTGTCCATCCTCACTGTCATTATTGAACTCTTATGTGGCATGTTATCATACTACAACTTTTTCCTGGCTACACACACATAAGTGTTAATTTTCCTGCAGATACAGGAAGTTCTGTTCTAAAACAGAAAGATTTAACTTTGAAAAGAAAGCATTTCCTCCACTGGGTTCAGAGCCCAGGAAGGTTTGTTGGCACTGGTCCCAGGCACATCCTCGCTCTGCCACTAACTTGAGGATGGCCTTAACAAGTCACCTGAGCCTTCTGGGCCCTGGTTACTCTGTTTAGAAACTAATGAGGATGGGACAGACAATCATTCAGATCTTGTCCAGATCTTTCACTGAATGGCAACTTCACCTTATTTTTTGACCTTTGTACTAAATGCCCTTGAGAATCAACTGCCATTGGGATTTGTGGACAGGATTTTCTGTGCAATAGTTTTTAAAGTAACTCAGTTAAAGCCTCTTAGGATAAAAACAACTTCTGTGTCCCAGGCATTGAGGCTACTGAGTGGAAAACCGCACTGGTGTGGTTAAATCCCTGTGGCATTCAGTGGTCGGCCTCATTCATGAAGCATCTGTTTACTTTCACTGAGTGCGTGGAGCACAAAGGTCATGTGCTTCCATTTTCTCATTAGCAAGCATGATTTTTTTTTCAATACCTGTCAAAATATCATTTTAATTGACAAGCAGGAATGACACAAAGTGTACGCAAGCAGTATGGAGTGGTTCGGGTTACACAGAGATGATTTGAAATAACAGCAGAAGTGCTATCCTAGGAACTGTAAAACACAGCAAGGCTGATTATTATGGTCTGGATATGAGGTTTTCCCCAAAAGCTCACGTATGAGACAAGGCAGAAAGCTTAGAGGTGAAATGATGGGGTTGCGAGAGCCTTAACCTAATCAGTGCATTACTTCCCTTAAGGATTAACTGAGCAGTAACTACGCAGGTAGAGCATGGCTGGAGGAGGTGGGTCATTGGGGGCATGCCTATGGGGTATAAATTTTGAGAGGAGCTCCCTCACATGGTGCCATGTTCTGAGCTACCTTCCTCTGGCCCACACTTCCATCGTGATGTGTTACCATACCCTGGGCCCAGAGCAACAGAGTTGGCCTTCTATGGACTGAACCTCTAAAACCACAACCCCCAAATAAACTTTTCCTCCTCCAGTTGTTCTTGTCAAGTCTTTTGGTCACAGCAGTAACAAGGTTGACTAAAACAGAAACTGGTACTGAGAAGCGGGGCCATTGCTGTGACTAACATGATCATGTGGTTTAGAAGCTTTGGGAGCTTTTTGGAATCTGTGGGAGGAATTTTGAAAAGTTTAGTGATGCAAACTTGAAAAGCTTTAGATTGCTATAAGCGGAGCTTACTTGGTGATTCTGGTAGCAGCTCAGAAGACAAGAATGCCAATAGGATGCAGGACAATAAAACTAGGCTGAGCTTTAGAAGAAAAAGAGAACTCTACTGAAAACTGGGCAAGAAGCCATTGATGTTATATTCTGGGTAAGCAGTTGTCCACATTTTGCCCATATCCTGAGACTTTCCATGAGGCTAAATTGAAAGGTGATGGACTTCTTAATCTGGTGGAAGAGATTTCTACAGCACAGTATTTAGCCAGTGGCATAGAGATTGCTGGCGGCTTGTAGTCACGTTTATTGTGATATTCAGGAGCAGAAAGATTTGAAAAACTTGGAGTTTGTCCAGAAAATTTAAACAAATCTGGGGCTGAGGAAGGTGTGGCTGTTAAAGACATTACGGCCACTAAAGAGATGCTGCTAAGTATTTTATCCAGAAGCAATAAAAGATGGCTTGAGGGTATCTCAAGCAAGACCAGGCACATCTCAGGCTCCAGGGTATAAAAGAAACAATTCCCTTAAGAAGAGACCATAGGGGCACCTGGCTTACATGGAGGTGACTAGGAAGTTTCACCATGCTCAGTCATCTAGGCATTCACAGGCTGCTATAGTCATGGTCCCTGGAGGCTTGGCTACTGCTAGAGATTGATGGCAGACCTTGTTTTCAACCAAGGGTGCTGATTCTGCAGGAATGCGGGACGCTGGAGTTAATCGGTCATGGAGAATTCCTCCAAGATTTCAAAGGAAGGCTTGGGAGGCCAGGCAAAGTGCCCTGGTCTTAAATCCATGCATGCCACCTCTGAGAGAGTCATACATGTGTGAAGGAAGCTGAAGCTTCAGTAGAAACCTCTAAGGTTAGGTGAGAACTGCAAGAATTGATCAAAGACAAACTAAGAGAGAGGACATGTGGGCTGCAACCAGCAAGGCCACAGAGACTGAGTTCCACAAGCCCTTCGGAGAAAGCATCACCATGCCATGTGTTCCAGATACTGGACATGAACTGCAGGATTTGTTTGCCCAGCTGGATTTCAATCTTGCTTTGGTCCCATCCTTTCTTTCTGTGCCCCTATTTCTCCCTTTTGCAATGGTTATATTTAGTCTTTATATATTGGATGTATGTAGCCTGTTTTGATTTTTACAGGGGCTCACACTGAGAGTTTCCTTGAGTCTCAGAGGAGGTTTTGGTCTTGGACTTCTGGGCAATCCTGGAACTGTTAAGGCTATGAGGACTCTCAAAAATGAACTAAATGTATTTTGCATTGTGAAATGAGCTAAGGAGTTGAAAACTTATGTTCACATAAAAACCTATGCACAATGATTTTGGCAGCCTTATGCACGATTGCCAAAACTTCAAAGGAACCAAGATATCCTTCAGCAGGTGAGTGGATAAAAAACAGTGGTATGTCAGGCAACCAAAACACAGTTTAGCACCCCCCAAAACAAGCAAATAAACAAAAAACTGTCAAGTCATGAAAAGACAGAGAAACCTTAAATGCATATTGCCAAGTAAAAGATTCCAATCTAAAAAGGATACATACTGTGTGATTCTAACTGTGGCATTCGGGAAGATGCAAAACATGGAAACAGCTTAAAGATCAGTGGTTTCCAGGGGTTAGAAGAGGGAAGTATTGGTAGGATGAGTAGGCGGAACTCAGTAGAGCTTCATGGCAAGGAACTACTCTATATGATACTACAATGCTGTATACATGTTATTACACATTCGTTGAAAACCATAGAATGTGCAGCACTAAAGTGAATCTTAAAGTGACAAACTCTGGGTGCTAACAACGTATAAATGCAGATTAACTGATTGCAATAAATGTACCACTCGGAATGGGAGTGTTGGTATTGGGGAATCTACACATATGGGGGGCAAAGGGATATGTAAATTATCTGTACATTCCTTTTGATATTGTTGTGGACATAAAGTGGCACTAAAAACAAAGGAACAAAGTGGTTTTTTTTTCCCTCCTTTTTTTGGTAGTAGGGTTTGAACCCAGGGACTTTCAATCACTGAGCCACATCTTCAGCCTGTATTTTATTTTTATTTTTATTTTTATTTTGAGACAGGGTCTCACTAAGTTGCTGAGGCTGGTCTTGAACTTGCGATCCTTCTGTCTCAGTCTCCCGAGTTGCTGGGATTACAGATGTGCGCCACCACTCCTGGCAACATAGTCATTTTTAAAAGACTATTTTTAAATTTTTTATTGGTTTTATATAGGTGTTCATGATATCAGCATATACAATGACATAATTATAAAAGCAAGGAGTTCAACTTATTCCAATTCAGTGTCCAGTTTTTCTTTTTTCCCTTCCTTCCTCCCAATCGCTGCTCCTTTCTTATATGCATGACAATAGATTATACATTGACATAATTATAATAGCTTAGAGTGTACCTTGTTTTCAGTCAGTATCCATGATTTCCCCCTTTCTCTCCCTTCCTCCAACCCCCTATTCTTTTTAGATATACTTAACAACAGGATAAACACCGACATTTTTATAAAAGCCCGCAGTATCAATTACTCTAATTTTGTCCCCACCTTTTCCCCTCCCACCCTGTTCTCTTCCTTTTGCTCTACTGATCTTTCTGTTATTATTAACTTTTTAAATTTAATGACTGTTGAAGGAATTCACTAAGATATGTACATATATGAACATAGGAAAATTAAGTCTGATTCATTCCACAAAATTTTTCCCTATTTCATTCTTCCTTCCTCTGTTTCTTCTCCTTTGTCTATTCCTCTGCTCTAAAAGACTATTTCTTTTATACCGAGTATTGGTTTGGTGGAGCCAGAGGGACGGCAAACACAAGTAAGGATGATATTGGAGAAAATGAAAGCCCAAGAAGTTTTGATTTGGACCAAGAAAGGCAGATGCCATACTTCAATAAAATAATTTAAATATTTAGCATGAAAGCTCAGTTTTAAAACTAAGACATTCATCTCTTCCACCTTGTTTTTAACTTTCTTCAGTTTATTTTTCATTTTGAGACAGGGTTTTGCTAAGTTGCCTGGACTGGACTTGAACTTGAGAGATCCTCCCGTTTCAGTCTCCTAAGTAGCTGGGATTACAGGCATAAGCATATACCACTATGTTCAGGTAACTTTTTAAAAAAACATATCCCAATAAATGTATTTCCTTTACCGAAAGCAGTATATGAGGTATGACACATGGAGAACATTTAAATCACACTGTCATTATTCTGAGTGTGTGTGTGTGTGTGTGTGTGTGTGTGTGTGTGGTGCTGGGGATCCACTCCAGGCTTTGGTGCATGCTAGGCAAGCACTCTTAACACTGAGCTACATTCCCAGCCCTATTCTAATATTTTTGTCATTCTCACACTCATATATGATTTAATCTTATTAAGAATTTCACATATCAGGGACTGGAGTGGTGGCTTGCTGGTTACAGCGCTTTCCTGGCATGTGCAAGTACACGAGTTCAAACCCCAGCAACCACGTACACAACTAAGTGTCAGAGCAACGAAGGCCATGTGAAAAACTCAATAAAAATTGATTCTTCTCTCTCTCTCTCTCTCTCTCACTGTCTTTCTCTCTTTAAAAAAAAATTCCACATATCAGATCTCTTTTTTTAAAAGAGAGGATAGGGAGAGACAGAGAGAAAGAGAGAATCAATTTTATTAGTTTTTCATATGATTTCATTGCTCAGACAGTTTATTGTGTATGTGGTGCTGGGGTTTGAACCTGGGTTCTTGGGCATGCCAGGCAAGTGCTAAAACTGCTGAGCCACATCTCCAGCCCCATATCAGATCTCTTGAGAGCAATGACAGGAGGGCAGGTAGTAAAATTTGACTAACTAGATTAACATACATCTTTCACAATTCAAGAACCACCCAGCAGCTCAAGGTTGGACTTATGGAATTATACTACCTGTTTTTCTCCAAAACTTAGTATAGAATTTCATAGCTATTTCCAACAGAGAATCCTTAAGAAGGGGAGGGGAGGGATAGGGTGGGTAATTGTGGGGGGGGCTTTTGGGGGGTAAATCTAATTTTCAGAATATATATATATATATTATTGTGTTAGAAGCTTGCGTGATTATTCAACAAATAAATTTCTGAAAAGAAAAGAAAAAAAAATCCATCTAACAGAAAGACAGAGTAGAAGCAACTGTTGAGGTGGCCAGGTGGTAATGGGATATGGGGAGATGGTAGATATTGGTCAAAAGGCTTGTAATTATAGTTAGATAAAAAGGGAGGACTCTAAAAGATAGGCTAAGTATATGGAGACCAAAATAGATAAATGATAGTCTGGCTCCAGCAGGTAAAAAGGAGGAGGGAGAGATTGGGAAGGGGTACTAATGATTCTCAAGTTCCTTTCTTGGGCAATGAATATATTTTAAAATTGACTCTGTTGATGGTTGCATGACTGTGAACATACTAAAAACCATTGCGTTGCAAACTTTATCCACTCATTTTCTGTGCTTGGAATTAAACCCAGGGCCTCATGCATGCTAGGCAAGTGCTCCACCACAGGGTCACCTACTGTGCACTTGATATGGAAGAATTTTATGACAAATGAATTATAGCTCAATAAAGCTTTTCTTTTTTAAATTAAAGAACATAGCCTATTTGATCTTTCAGATAAGGCATGCATTTCTTGTGCATGATTCTGACAGGAATACTATGTATAATATGTATTCCTTTTTATATTAAATGTCAGTGTTTTAGTTCTATCTATATCTGTTATCTCTCCAGAGTCTATACCTCAATCCTGTCTGTGGCTGGAAGGCTTCTGCTGTGTGGGAAACCCCTCATCTATAGTCTTCAGCCCTACCACATTCTCCTCCTCAGTTTTGTGTATAATTTGTCTATTCTGTCTTTAAAATACTACTACCAAAAAAATCTACATCCAACCCCATCATTCCCCCAACAAAGGTCTCATATTCCCAGTTCCTTTTTATTTTAAATAAAACTTTTCTAAAGTAATCGATTCTCATGCCATCTCAAGAAAATCATCCGTAATTAGTGTCGTCTTTTAGCATACCAGATAGACTTTGCTGTCTTTATTTATAATTATTCTGTATTATTATTTGCAGTTTTACTTCCTTGATTTTAATTGCTCACAGTCATCATAAGCAATTCATAAGTTTTAAGAAGCATACCATTCTAAGCAACGTGAAATCCTGCTCCGTCCCCCTCCTTTTGGAATATGAATCACCTTTTTGTCCAGTGTATTCACACTGTAGGAGCTATCCACCGGCCAGCCACTTCATCTTAGTTATCAAAAAGATTGCCATGCTGTTACAATGCTTGCTTTCAAATAATCTTTATTTTACTTATTTATGGCCTTAAAGTGCAAGAGAAATGAATATGGTGATTTGGATATGTCAAAGAGAAGCTGTACTGCAGTGCTTCCTTTGAATGAAAAGGTATAACTTTATCATAGCTATGCACATACAGGAAAGGCCAGAGCATACACAGGGTTTGGTGCTATCTGATACTTCAGGCAGCCAATGTCTTGGAACATATCCCCATGGATATGCGGGGAGCACTGTACTTACTTTTCTCTCTAGTTTTATGTGACTTGGAGTGTCTCTTGCTGGCCCAAATGCGTGTTAGAGTTGCGCAGAAGAGGTATGACATTGCCTCTTGATGTTCCAGATTTTCTAGTGTCACGCTAGGTACACAGCAAATAAGTCAAGCTTTAGATTGACAATTCCTGTGGGGCAGGCACACAGAGTGTACACTCATCACCGTGCACCTTGTATCTAGTCCCTAGCACAGTGAGGGGCTTGTGGAATATGCATGCTGAATCAATGAATGACTAGTAATAATGGTCACTGTGCTCACACATCCAAAGAGGTGACTGGGGCACATAGTTGTGGGATGAGCTTTGGGTTCTAAATACATACATGATGCCAAAACAATCATCCTATTTCATCAAAAACTCAGCTAAATAAATAAAGTAGCATTGGATTATAATCCAAAGGATAAAATAAATATCCATGAACTCATACTAATATGTCAATCACTGAATAAATAAATAAATGGGGAAAAGAGACAAATCTTTTCTGCATTTTCCAAATAATTTGTGTATTCTGCCCTCAACGAGGGGGAGCATAACTCCCCATCCCCTATTCATGGGCTGTAGATAGTACAGTGACTTTCCTCCAAAGAGACAATATTAAAAGGGGAAAATAGAGTAATTTTTCCTCTGAGTAAATGTATCTGTAGCATAAATTCTTAGAAACATAGCTTTGGGTCAAAGGGTATATGCATTTTAAAAGTGCAAATTTCCCCAAAAAAGTTGAAACGAATATTTCCAGATTTTTTATAAATTACTTTCTGCCATAGCCTACTGCATTGTCACCATAATATATTACCCTTTTTTAAAAAAATAAACAATATGTGAGTTGGAAAATGGGATCTCAGTATAGTTCAAATTGCATTTGATTATTATGAGTGAAGTTGATTTCATTTATTTAAATGTCTTGTGTTGCTACAGTTAAGTTTGGATATGTCCCCCAGGCACCAAGTATTAAAGGCTTGAACCCCA
>PVKS010022737.1:0-33316 GCA_004027875.1 Aplodontia rufa
TAGAATACATAGGGAAACAGTAGGTTAGACGGTGAACCTAACAATAACTTCAAATTGTATGATTCTCAGAGTAATAGGGGGATGGCTCCCTGGGATACTTGGAGGCGTAAGGAGGGGGATAAGGATGGGGGAGGGTGTATGAAGAACTCTTAGGAGGCTGGAGAGTGGGAATATGGGGCAACCATCTCAGAAGCAGATGTCATTCCTCCACGAGATACCCATTTAACACAAGAGTTCTTCCTGGGGAAACTGCAACTGCTGAAACCCAAGGTGGTCATCCATGTTTTGGCATTACTCGTGGATAACAAAGTATATATTCATTGGTTATTGATGGTTTGATAATGTTTCCCCCTCAATTGTATCTCTATATACTTCTAATTTAAAAAACACATCAAGAAGATAATTCATCACAATTAAGTGGGCTTTATTTCAGATATGCAATGCTGATTCAACATATGCAAATCAATATATATGATTCATCACTTAAACGGAATTTAGGACAAAAATTGCATGATCATCTCAATTGATTCAGAAATGCCTTCAATAAAATCCAGCACCCTTTTATGCTCAAAACTCTAAAGAAGCTAGTGATGATTGAAAATTATCTATGTAAAGGCCATATATGATAAACTCTCAGCTAATATAATGCTAAATGGAGAAACACTGAAAGCATTTCCACTAAACTTAGGAATAATACAAGACTGTCTGCTCTCACTTTTATTCATGTAGTTCTTGAGAACCTAGAAGGAGTAATCAGACAAGAAAAGGAAATAGAATGGATAAGAATAGGAAGAGAGGAAGTTGAACTATTCCTTTTTGCTGACGATATGATCTGATATCTGGAAGATCCAAAAATTTCCTTGAAAAAACTCCTTGAACATATAAACAAATTTAGCAAATTGGCAGGCTACAAGATTAACACCCATAAATCAATAGCTTTCCTATACACTAACAATAATAGGGCAGAAGAAGAAATCAGGAAATCCGTCGTATTCACAATATCCTCAAAAAAGAATAAAATACTTGGAAATTAATCTAACCAGGGAAGTAAAAGACCTCTACAACAAAAATTATTTAACATTGAAGAAAGAAATTGAAGAAGACCAGACTAGATGAAAAGATGTTCCATGCTCGTGGTTAGGCAGAATAAATATTATTTATATGGCCATTCTGCCACAAGCACTATACAGATTTAATGTGATCCCCATCAAGATACCAATGTCATTCTTTACAGATATATTTTAAAAGAAATTCTCAAATTCATTTGCAACAATAGGAAACCCAGAATAGCTGAACATTACTAGGAAAGAAAGATGAAGCAAGTAATTTTACAATACCAAATCTAAAGCTATACTATAGAGCTGTAGTAACAAAGCAGCATAGTAGTGATATCAAAATAGGAATGAAGACCAATGGACTAGAATAGAAGACTCTGAAACCAATCCACAAATCTTTAAATATCTGATCTTTGATAAATAGGAACAAAATATCGCATGGGGAAAAAACAACCTATTCAACAAATGGTGCTGGACAAACTGGACAGGTATTTGCAGGAAGCTGAAATTAGATCTTATCTGTCACCTTGCACAAAATAAATCAAATCAAAATGGATCAAAGAACTAGGAATTAAGCCAGCTACTGTACAACTTCTACAAGAAAATTTAGGACCAATACTCTAGCATTTGGGAGTAGGCAAGAACTTTCTCAACAATATTTCCAAAACATAAGAATTAAAGTCAAAAATCAATGAGTGTGATGGCATTAAAATAAAAAGCTTTTGCTCAATCAAGGAATTGGTCAAAAATTTCAAGAAAGCACCTACAGAATGGGAGATAATTATGCCCTGTGATTCCTCTGACAGGGGACTAATATTCAAAATTTACAAGGTATTCAAAAACTTTAACATCAAAAACACAAACAAGCCAATCAACAAATGGACTACAAAGATAAACACAAAATTCTCAAAAGAGAAAATTGAGCAAGCCAATAAATACATTAGAAAGTGTTCTAAATCACTAGTAATCAGAGAAATGCAAATTAAAACTACATTAATATTTCACCTCACTCCAGTATGATTGGCAAAGATGAAGAATATAAACCATAACAGATGCTGGAGGAGTTGTGGGGTCATAGGAACACTAGCGCACTTTTGGTGGAACTGCAGACTAGAAGTCACTCTGGAAAGCAGTGTGGAGATGCCTCAAAGTATTAGCATTGAATCCACAATGCAAAACAGCTTTCTCTGTTCTAGGTATTTTCCCTGTGTAGTTAGAAGCAGCACATTACAGCAAAATGGCAAAATCAATGTTCATAGCAGCTCAATTTACAATAGCTAAGTTATGGAACTAACCCAGTCACCCTTCACTGGATGAATGGGTCCAAAAACTGTGATATGCATATATAATGAAGTTCTACTCGGCTATTAGAAATAATGATATTGTGTCCTTTGAAGGTAAATGGATGGCAATGGATGAAATCATGCTGAGTGGAGTTATCCAAGGGTCAAATGTTTTCCTCATTTGTGGAGGCTAGAGCCAACCCCAGGCTTGGGTGAAATGTGATGAGATATGTATTAGAACCAGCTAAGCTGTAGCCTCACATAATTGAGGGTAACCATAGACAGCTGTGAAGGAAGTGGGGAAAGTAATGGGGGAGGGAGGGGAGTGGAGGGAGGATAGAGAGGAATATAGGGAAACAATCAACAATCTAACATACTTTTTACCACCCATGGGGAAGCTAAATAATACTTATGTATTTAAATTATGGTCATTTAATTCTTGAAAATTCACAATCATTTATCTATAGCTATATCTGTCTATCATCTGTCATCTATCATTTATGGGCATTTTTAGCTCTTATAAGGTGCAAATACAGAAGAATCAAGAGATGGGGATATGGGCAATGTGGGGTGACTCTGGATTTGGATCAAATGCATATCATATTATTACTTTATAAGCATTTATGATTGTACAACAGCTCAACTTCTTAATAAAAATCATGTTATATACATAAGTAAAAATAAATTAATTCATCAAAATAGCAAGATATATAATCAACATTGATATATTAATCATGTTCCTTTATTCCAATGATGAAATTGCTGAGAAAGAAATTAGGAATACTAGGCCATTCACAATAGCTTCAAAAATACAGGTGAATCAATCTAACGAAAGAGGTGAAATACATCTTCAATGAAAACTACAGAACACCAAAGAAAGAAATTGAAGAAGACCTTAGAAGATGGAAAAATCTTCCATATTCTTGGATAGGGAGAATTAATATTATCAAAATTGCCATGTTACCTAAAACTCTATACAGATTCAATGCAATACCCATCAAAATTCCAATACCATTCTTCACAGAAATTAGAAAAAAAAAGTCATGGAAATCATTGGGAAAAATAAGAGACCCAAAGTAGCCAAAGCAATGCTTAGCAAGAAAAGCAAAGTCAGAGGTATCACAATACCAGACTTCAAATTATACTACAGAGATATAGTAACAAAAACAGCACGACACTGGTACCAAAGCAGTTGTGAAGACCTTTGGAATAGAATAGAAGACACAGAGACAAAACCCACATTATTACAGTCACCTCATACTTGACAAATGTGCCACAAACATAAGTTGGAGAAAAGACAGTCTTTTTAATAAATAGTGCTGGGAAAAACTGAAAATCCATATGCAGTAGAATGAAACTCAATCTCTATCTCTCACCCTGCATAAAAGTCAACCTAAAATGGATCAGAGACATAGGAATTAGACCAGAAACATTGCATATTCTAGAAGAAGATATAGACGCAACACTCCAACATGTTGGCTCAGGAATTAATTCCATAAACAAGACCCCCAAAGCATAAGAAGTAAGATTAAAAATCAATAAATGGAATGGCATTAAATTGAAAACCTTCCTTAAGGCAAAGAAAATAATTAAGAGAGTGAACAGAGAACCTACAGAATGGGAAAAAGTCTTTGTCTCCTTCATGTCAGATATTGCATTAATATCCAAAGTACAAAGAAGTTAAATACTTAATACCAAACAAATAACCCAATCAATAAATGCATAAAAGAACTAAACATACATTTCTCAAACACAGAAATACAAATGATCAACAAATATATGAAAAGATGTTCAGCATCCCTAGCAATTAGGGAGAAGCAAATTAAAACTACACTGAGATTACACCTCATTCCAGTTAGAATGGAAGTAACCAAGAATACAAGCAGCAATAGGGTACACTTACACATTGTTGGTGGGACTGCAAACTGGTACAACCACTCTGGAAAGCAGCATGGAGATTCCTCAGAAGACTAGGGATGGATCTATCATTTGACCCAGCTATCCCACTCCTCGGTATACATCCAAAGGACCTAAAATCAGCATACTACAGTGATGCAGCCACATCACTATTCATAGCAGCATAATTCACAATAGTTAAGTTATGGAACAAACAACATGCCCTTCAACTTATGAATGGATAAAGAAACTATGGCATATACACACAGTGGAGTATTACTCAACCACAAAGATGATGAGATTATGTCATTTTCTGGCAAGTGGATGGAACTGGAGGATGTCATGCTAAGTGCAATAAACCAGTTTAAAAAGCGAAAGGTCCAATATTCTGTCTGCTGTGGAGAAGCTAACCTAAATAAAGGAAAAGATCAGAGGAGTAGAAAAAGGGGACAGAAACTGAGGTAGGAATGTTGAGATAAGGAAAGTTCATAGAAGGAAACAAATTTAACTTTCTCATGATCATATATGATGAACACATCATGGTGAAACTCATCAACATGTATATCAACAAGTACTAAATTTAAAAAAACTATTAATAAATAACATAAATACCAGTTAATACAGGGAGAGAATGGGGTGGTAGAGGAGAGCAGAAATACTGAGGACTGAAATAAAATGTTATACTGCATGCTTTTATAAAAATTTCAATGTTTATCCTATTGTCAGGTATATCTAAAAAGAACAAGAGGTGGAAGGGTTGGAGGGGAAAAGGGAATACCAGAACTGAGTTAAAATAAGGTACACTCCAAGCTTTTCTAAGGATGCAATTGTACAGCCTACTGTTATGTGTGTATATCTATAGCTGTATATTTTACAGAGGTGGGAGGAGAGGAGAGGAAGGGAAAAACCTGGAGACTGAATTAGAACTAGGTAATCTTCATGCTTTCATAAATATGCAATTGTATAATCTTTTATCATGTATACCTAAAAATAGAACCAATACATTTTTTAAAATGTACTTAGAGAATTACTTTAAGAATACATTCAGTAGGGGCTGGAGCAGTGGCTCAGTGGATACTGCACTTGCTTGCCATATGCAAGGACATGGGTTTGAACCCCAGCACCACATCCACAACGAAGTGTTGGAGCCACAAAGGTCACATGAAAAACTAAATAAATTGATTCTCTCTTTCTCTCCCTCTCATTGTTCCTCCCTTTCTTAAAAAAAATAGAAAATAAAAGAAACTGTTAAAAAAAGAGAATGCATGCAGTAAATTCTAGAAAAATGATTTTACTAAAAAGAAAAATACTAAGGAAATTATATCTATTTTGCAAACACTGCAAATATAATTTCCTAAGTATCTTTGTTTTGCAGTGTTTGTAAAATAGATGCAGTCTCAAAGACCTGCAAATACTGATAGCTTTCAAAAGACAATAAATTAAATATGTGAGTCAATTTAAAAGAGATTTTTTGAGAAAATATTGGAATTAATCTTAACTTACAAATTGATTTTTTCCAATAATTTGCACATGATAAACCAATTTAAGTAGTAAAAGATATCATACCCTTAAGCCTTTGCGGAACACATTCAATGTTATTGTTGGGACTACTCACTTGATAAAAAAGTAGAACAAAAGGCCATATTTTCATTTTCAACAAATTAGACTTAATTCTTTTTCTCTGTAATCATATTTCCTAAGAAAGCATGCTTGGAAAAAAAGATTACTAGAGGAATATAATTGTTTTAGTAAGAGTTGAATCACCTATGGCTATGTTAAAAAATGAAAAATTTGAAATTGTGACTGAATTCTCAGCCACTAATTTGCTTCACATTAAGAGACATGATCACTTAAAATATATGTATGTATATGTTTATATACTGAGAGAGAAAGAATTTGTGTGTGTAGAGAGAGAAAAAGGATTTGTTGCCACAATATTTTGCTTCTATCATTTAATACTGATCCAGTTTCCTTTCCCTGATTTAATCTCTCTCTACTCAGCAGCTCCTACTAAAACTGAAAGGAATAGTAATTTCACTGCAGAATTGCTCTGTGGGATTTCTTTATAAAAAGAATAATGCAGTAATGCAGTAAAATATTCCTAAATTTATAAATTATTAAATGTAGAACTAAAAATCAATGTCCTTGATAAAAATAGCAAGTGGAGGGGCTGGAGCAGTGGCTTAGCGGTCACGGCACTTGCCTGGGATGCACAAGCAAGCTAGTTCAAACCTCAGCACCACATATACAACGAAGTCTGAGAGCAAAGAAAGCCACATGAAAAACTAAATAAAAATGATTCTCTCTTTTTCTCTCATTGTCCTTCACTCTTTATAAAAAAAATAACAAGTGGAGTTGTAAATATAAATTGTAATGAATTTTTAGGTAAATGTTTCAATGTATGCCAATTTTCATTTTTCTTCCTAGTTTCATCAATTATTTTTTACAACTCTACTTTTTGCTAACTTCAATCTGTAACAGCACATTTCTTCTCAGGAATATAATCTACCAAGAAGTAGAGTCTTATTTTCAGCAGTCTACCAGAGTTATTTAGTATGCTAAAGAACCACAAAGCCTTATTAACTAACTGAGCCAGAGGGGTAAATTAGGCTCTTTCAAGAAACTATGTAGCCAGTGTCAATTAGAGCTATTTCTCTATAAGTAGCTTTAACCGTTTCTTATTAATATTGTCAGTTATGACCCATTAACTTTGAAGTCCCTAGCAAATAGGTAATTTGTAAAAGCTAAATGCTCAGATGAAGTGGAGTAAAATCATTCTAAATAAGCTAGTTACGCATAGTGTTACCAAACTTCCACTGGACCCATATGAAATGTAATTTTAGTATGGAACTGAACTCAAAATATGGAGCTGGGTTCATTCACGCATAGCTCATAGACCTATGTCATCATTAGCTCTCTAAAGAATTGGCAATGTAGTAGCTAATATTTATAACTAGGATTTTTGTTCACTGAAAGAAAATAAAAAAATACAGTATGAAACTTGTCTGACAAATATTTATTTCTTTATTATTCTTCTCAAATCACCTATAACTTCTTTGTTCCTCAGACTGTAAATAAAGGGATTTAAGAGTGGAATTATTATTGTGTAAAATAAAGAAAGCATTTTTTCCTTATCTTCCACTGGTCCAGATCCAGGACAAATGTAAATGAGGAAAAGTGTGCCATAGAACAAAGAGACAGAAAGCAGATGGGCACTACAGGTGGAGAAGGCCTTGCGCCTGCCTTTCTCAGACTTCTTTTTCAGAATGGCAAAGAGGACATTGGTATAAGACACTATGATGCTGAAAAAGGTGAAGGCTTGTATAAAAGTTGAAAAGATTAAAAGCACAAGCATGTTAACTGTAGAATCCGTGCAAGAAATTTTGAACAACTGTAAAATTTCACAGTAGTAATAATGTATGATATTAGACCTGCAGAAAGTTAATCTAAGGAACAGACCCACATGAACCACCAAATGGAGAAAACCAACAAAATATGAGGCACCTATAAACCGAGCACAGAGGCTAATGGACATCACCACAGGATAAAGCAAGGGATTACATATGGCTACATAGCGGTCATAGGCCATCACTAACAAGAGGAAACATTCTGTAGTTGCACTGGAACCCAAAAAATAAAATTGAGTAAAGCACTCAGCCACAGATATCTTATCATTTTTGGATAAAATATTGACAAGCATTTTGGGGGTCACAGAGGATGAAGCACAAGCATCAGCCAAGGCTAAGCCACTGAGGAATAAGTACATGGGGGTGTGAAGGTGGGGGTCCTTCCAGATGAGAGCGATCAGGCCAAGATTGCCCACCACCGTGATGAGGTAGATCACGAGGAACAGCAGGAACAGGAGCACCTGCAGCCCTGGATGGTCTGTCAGTCCTGTGAGAACAAACTCTGTCACCAGAGTCACATTTTGTTCTGCCATAGTTGACCTGGACAATCACTGAAATGAAAGATCAAATGAGGAAATCATCAAGGAGAATTACAAAATCGGTGATATTTTTGTGTGACTAATATATTTGTGAGAGGTGCATCTCATCTTTGTGGTTTTATATTTTTACTTTTGTCTACTTTAATAAATTCAAAATTCTTCATAATAAAAAGTTTTAACATGATAATTCACCTAAAGTGACATGTAAATTGAATGCAAATCTGTTTCAATCTAACAATGTTTTTAGAACTGCATACATTGTCTTAAAATTCATGTGAAAATATTTGTTTTTCCCAAGAATGTACACAATAGAAATAGTGAAGATTACCTTATTTGATATTAAACTGTAATTTAAAGCTTTAATGATTATAACATTAGGATATTGCATGGAATAGACAAGAAGATATAGATTCCAATACACATAGAAACTGACAATAATAATAATTTAAGATTAATTGATTTAATAGACAGTTCTAGCACTTTGGGTTCTACCTCTGGAAATAAAGTTAGACTCTTATTCCACACCATAGATATTTTCTAACTTAGTTTATAATAATGTAATGTATCAATTGCAGAAATCTGTTTCAAAATGAAAAAAGATTTATGTCTCTCCATCTCAAAAGATGTAAATATATTCTTGAGAATATATGTGTGTGTGTGTATATATATAATATACATATATATACAAAATCATATGTATATACAATCATATGCATATATATATATATAATCAGCAAAAATAGAAAAGAAAAAAGCAGAGTCCAAAAGTAGGATGAGTAAAAAATATGAATGCACATATTTACAGATGAACAAATGAAAATGAAATGAAAGATGCCCAACTCTCCATAGTCATAGGCATATAAACCCTCACACACACATACACACATCCTCTTTTTATGTAGCAGATTAGCATAAATTAAAATGTGTAAAAACGCCCACTGCTGACTGAGGTGAGAAAAATGATACCCTCATGTATCACTGTTGAAATATTAATTGCAATGGTCTTCTTTTTATTTTTTAAGAAAGAGGGGACAATGATAGAGAGAGAAAAATGGAAGCAATTTTTATTTAGTTTTTTATGTGACTTTCATTCCTTGAACACTTCATTGTGTATGTGGTGCTAGGGTTCAAACTCTAGTACTTGTGCACGCCAGGCAAGCACCATAACTGCCGAGCCACTGCTCCAGCCCTGCAATGGCCTTTTTTTTTTTTTTTTTTTTTGCCTTTTCAAAGCAATTTTACAGCATCTTATTAATTTAAAACCACATATAACCTTCAATCTACCGCTTTCTATTATTTATTCCTTAGAAATAAAAGCATCATTATATAAGCATAACTACTCAAAGAAGGTACAACAAATTATTGATTAAGGTGGCAAAGAACAGATACATCCCCAGGGAAATGAGCATATTTCTTTGGATATGATCAGCCAGAACTACCTTTAAACATTAAGAGCAGACAGGATTTACTACCCCAGTGTTATCTATAAACTAGGGAATCAAACAGAGCTATGGGTTTTCAGAGATTATTTTTCTTTTAATTTAAATAATGTTCTTATTAATTTAATTCCCAAGGACTTTATTTTTTGTCACTGCTCCAAATATAGCATTTAGATAATGCTTGCATGAAGTATGGCTGTTTCTTGGATGATTTATAACTAGTCTGAAAGAACTTCAAAATGAAGTTTTCTAGTGAAAAATTTTTAATAAAAAATAAATGCAAGAAAAGAGACAGTTATGATATTTCCACACATTAAAAACATTTGATTATGAGAAAATATTGGAAAATCTGATTTCATCTCTAAAAGGTATTTTTTTGAGAATTAAAGATCCACACAAGGAACCATTAAGAGTTCTTATTCCATCTTCACAGAAAATAAATGAAAATGAATGAGTTTTAGAATTTTTGCTTTTAAATATACATCCACAAAGAACCCTGACATGCACATGGCCAAAATATTAAATAAAAATTAAAATCCTTAGTGTATTTGAACTGAATTAACTGGCCCAGGTTTTTATTATTAATCTCAAGTGATCAAATTATTGATATTTCTAATTTCAGATTCTGCAATGCATAATTTAACAAAGATTTAGTAACTTTTGTGATTTGTTTTGTTTCAGAAGTTATATAAAACTCAATTAAACAAAAAGGAATATATTGAAGTTAGCGTATGTGATTATTCCATATTCTCATGATTCCATGAAATTAAAGAATTTTTATTGTATTCTACTACACAAACCTTAAGGCAGAATTTCTCACTGTGAAAATTACAAGTGAAATTGGAACAGCATAGCTTATGTCTCAATTAAGAAAATTTTTCACATTATAAAATAAACTGAATATATTGAATTTATTTTATCATTGTTATTTAAGTTTCCCACTTCTAAAAGGAGGAGGAAAGGATAAGATTACACAAAAGCCATTAAAATGCAAATTAATAGATCTAGATCGACTAGTAGAGCAAAGAGAGGGGGAGAAAGGAGATTGAAGGGGAAAACGGGGCGGGGGGGAGGTAAAGGGGAGGAGGAGGAAAAACGTATATCTTGAACCTCTAAGATACTAAATAATTCCCATGCAATCAATACAAACTGAAATAGAAAAAAAAATTCAAAGGGCCATCATCAGAAGAAAGGAATAAGAGATGAGAGATGGGAGGAGGGAGTGGTCAGTGCTGGAGAGGGATATTGTACAAATTAGATTGCTATAGTGTATGCACATTTGAATATGTAACAATAAATCCCATCATATGTACAACTTTAAAGCACCAATAAAATTGTGTAAAGAAAAATTTTCCATTTCTAATTCCCATATTAGTCAGTAAAATGTTCCCTACAATTACATGACCTCCAAGGTAAAATACTAATTAAAACATACATGTTCAATTGTGCATTTACTTCTGTCTGCCTAGATTTGGGTCACTGAGTTTTAAAAAAATTCTGACTAGGATTTTAATTTCTTACATATATACTTTGTTGTCTTACAAACAAATTGTAAAGTTACAGTTATGAAAACTGTAAAAATCTCTGCACTTTCACCCAACTCTTATAAAACACTGGAAAACTAGAAATGTGCTCACTTTCTGGAAGTAACATGGAAGGTATAGAAAGAAGCAGTATTATTTCTGTACCAATTTACCTCAGAAACTCCAAATTGGAGAGAGATGGAATTTCTTCCTTATGTTTTGAAACCATTTTAAAAAATGGTTTGAAATTCCCTTAATGTTTCCAAGAGATTCCCAGTAGGATAAAGTCAAAGTTGTTCTACTGGGCATTGTGAGCTAATCATTGATCACCCACCAATTAGTAACAACCATTCGAACTGCACATTGTGTCCTCAGGGTTCACTGTAAGGACTTGTTTATAAAATATCAACAGTCAGAGTTTAGAATAAACTTGTTTTCATTCCTCTCATTTTTTTTAATGATGCCACAGTCCAGCTACCTAGTTAACTTGACTTGACTTTGGAAATCTCAAAGACGTCTTAAAGTTAATAATGACCAAATCTGAGACTAAGGTTTTGCCCATTCACCCCCATTGTAGCTTTTTTCATGTTCTCCATGGGAGGAAATAGTGCTACCAAACCACCTTGTACCAAGCGCAAGCCATGAACCAGGGGCACATCCTCAATTCTAACCTCACCTCACCTCACCTCCATTGTCTCAATCATGGCAAAATCCCCTAGATTTTATCAGCTAAAGATGTCTTAAATTCAGAAATTTCTTTCCGTTTCCACAATTCACCTCAAAATTCAAGATATATTTCTCTCTTGCCTGAATTTATTAAATAACCTCCAATCACTACTTTCTGTATGTGATGAGTCCATACAATTATTTTTCCACTCTAGCACCAGACTGATCTTTATGAAACATAAACATTTTCACTGTCATCCCATACATAAATTATACTCACTTACATTGTACAACTTCTCATTCCACATAAAATAACAATTAAAATATTTAAATCTATCTTTCTCTCTATGCTGAGAAATGACCCCAATAACTAAATGTACACAGTTGAAAGGACATTTTTATCATTTTTTCTGTATACTAGCTACTGATACATTAAATACATTTTCAGATAATCCCCAATATCTTACTGAATGGGCAGAATAGAAATTTAGTTCCCCTTTGTTTAATTATAAAACACATGCTCCTAATGAAAAGAATATTTTACCCCATAGTCCTGGATCCCTTCTACCTCATCACTCCAACATTTTACACACATGACTTTCTTTGATCAGTCTCTGTTCTTATCTGTATCAAACTGATAGAGGAAATTCACAGTGAGTTATGAATGTTAGTGCTTATGGACCAGAAATGAAAGTGAAAGTGATATCACTGTGGTGAATGATATCACCACAGTTAACCGCAAAGGAAGGCTCTGTCTAGGAAGAAAAGAAAATTAATTTGGTGAGAAGCTCAAAGTTTATTCTACTGCATTTCCTCTATCATTTACCTCTTTTACTATCCTTCTTACACTTAACATATCTCAACCTCTCCTCAGAGGAATCAAACCCAATATCCGTCTATCCCCTAACAACAAAACTTAAAATCTCCAGGTGAAATTCTTTTGTCTTCAATAATTCTAGCTATGACAGTTCCTTATCTATATGTCAAAACAATTTGGTTTTGCCTCATCATATAATTACACACTCTGAAGCACAATTCATGTAGTGTTTGTTTGGCATCTTATGGAAGACGTGAATTTTATAAAAGTTTGCAAAGTACTTTTCAGGTCAAAAAATATTTGTCACAATGGATCAGCCTACTATTTTACAAAATATCCAAAGTATATTTTCTTATGTTACCATAGTCCTGGGACAGGACATCAGTATATACTGTTGCCTATCCCAAGTGAATGTGAAATGCTTCTTCTGATCCTCATTCATGATTGGCATTGCAAATAATACATTTCACATATAAACACCAGATATTTTACTGAAGTGTTCCAGTAAGGCTAATAGTACATCTGGCAGAATGATATCCATTGGCACTACAACATGGGTAAATCAATGGTAATCACCATTATCAGCCACAGCCTAAATGGATTTTGTAAAGACTAGGATGGAAAAGTAAATAGGAATATTATGGGAATGAGCAACATGTGGTATTTGAGTCTCTGGGAGTGTCACTCGTCTGTGACACTGCACATCAACAGCTCTCTTGAGTTCCAAAGACTCCCTCCAACAACATTAGGATATAGAAAACATGTGTGAGTTTCTCTAAATAAAGGGGCAAACTTTATTCTCTGTTGACAGCTCCACAGTTTGTTAATACTTTTATCAAGAATAAAAATCAAATCATCTTAGAAAACAATTTTTGAGTATTCATGAATGTGATGCAGGAGACTACAAACTGCAATTGGTAAGAAGCTCAAAGGCAAATTATGATAGGATGGCATTTATACAAAAATGACATGATGAATGTCTTAGGTCAGCTTTTTCATGCTTTGACCCAAGGACGGGACAAGAACAATTTTGGAGGAAAGTTTATTGCAGGGTTCACAGTTTCAGAAGTCTTAGTTCACAGAAGGCCGGCCCCATTCCTTGAAGCTTGAGGTGAGGCTGAACATCTTGGTAGAAGGTCTGGCTCCAGGGAGCAGAAAAGAAACTCCACACCAGACAGAATATATACCCCAAATGCATGCCCCCAGTGACCAAGCCCCTCCATCCACACCCTTCCAGCCTACCGTTACTATTCAATTCCTGTCAGAGGATTAACTCACTGATCAGGTTAAGGTTCTCATAACCCAATCATTTCATCTCAGCCTTCACAATACTCACAAAAGCTCACATACTGAGCTTTTGGGGGACACCTTTCATCCAAACCATAATATTCTGCCCCAACCCCAAAAAGCTCATGAAAATTTCACAATGCAAAATACATTTAGTCCATTTACAAGAGTCCCCGTTGTCTTCACAGTTCTAAGATCACCAAAAGTTCAATTCCAAAGTCTCCACTGAGACTTAAGATAAGCTCTCAGTGTAAGTGTTAGGTCAATTCCAGGGTGTTGGTGGCAGGGCATCAGGCAGCCCACACCCTCAGGTGGCTGGATGGGGGCCGGGCATCATGCAGCCCCCACACAAAGGAATAAACCAAGCAGACACTGGCAGACAAGCCCCAATGGCATCTCACAATCGCCTGATGATTGATAGAGTCACCAGCCAATCCCCGAAGGATGAGGCCCCCAAACTTCCTCTGCCCACCCAAGATTATAAAGTTGATGCCCAGCCAGGGCCGTGTGCCATTTCCCCTGCCCACCCTCACTATGAAGGTGCTGGTGAATCTGGTCTTAGAGCCACTGATCCCAATAATAAGGTTTTGCTAGGCTGCTTTTAGGTCTGACTTCTTTTCGAACATCCACACCTGAACAGTTGGTGCTGAACACCCACATTTTTTTATTTTTTTACATTTGGTTCCAAGATGCGGGAGGGTTTTGGGGCCCTCCCCTCTCTCCCTGAGGTTGAGGTCCACTCTCTCCTACAGATGAAACAGAAAGCTCCTACACCGCTCCGTTTCCCTTCATCCAGGCTGAAAGAAGTGGGGTTCCTTTACATTTCTCTTGGCCTTCTGTTTCCACTCTCCATCACAGGGGTCTGTCTGAAGTCATGTGCACCACAGACGGCCCCACTTGTTCCTCTTTCTGCTCATGTCCACCCCTGAGTAATACTGAAAGGCCGTAGGAAATGCTAATTCCTTCATAGGGGTCTGTCTGTAAGTCATGCATCCCACAGACCCCCCACCAGTTCCATTCCGTGCCCTTGTAAGCTGAGCAGATATCCCAGCCTCTTCCCACCCTACTCTCTCAAGACTTACACCATAAGCAGCTGATCTTTTATTCAACACTTTGGGACTTTTGACTTTCAAATCCTCACTGATTTGGGCAATTACTGTCACCACACAGGGAAATGGTCAGAGATGCCATATGTTCAGGCTTTTTGGGATTTGCACTCTCACCCCCTCATCTTCCTCCTCTCCCTCCTGTCTTCCCGGGACTACTCAGACCAGTGCTCTTCTTCCTCTTTTTTCATGACTTATCAAATAGGCACACTCCTTTACCCCACATGCTTTCTTTCCCCCACCTCACTCCCTGCCCACTTGCTGCTGCTGTTGCTGAGTCTGGTGCTGCTGGATGCCTGAGCAGAGCTTGCAGCTGGGAGCACTGTCCTGGCTCAGAGCTGCCTGTACATGGACTGCCATGCATTCAAGTTCGTGCATTGCACCCCGCAGAACCTGCACAAGACAGAGTACAGCCTGGATGGGCAGGCAGAAAAGAAGTGTCACTTTTAAATCCAAACCACTGTAGCACTTCCCCATACCCTGAGGTTCCATTCTCTAAGTTTCAGAAAGGAGGAGGGAAAACAAAAAGGATCTGATTGGTACAAGCTGCTCCAGGTTCCAAGTCTTTTGAAATGCTTAAGAGGGCTGCATTCTTATGCAAAGGTCTGTACTTCCCACCCTCTGCCAGCCTGCTGCCCCCTAGAGCTGCTGTCATCCCCCATTCTCCCCCCACCTCTGCTTGCTTACTCACATAAATCCTCTTCATCCTCCCCTCCCACAGCTACAGTCCCTCAGCCTACAGCTATGGCTCCTCCTCCTCCTCCAAACCCTCCCCTCTCATTCCCTCTATATCTAAAACTGTTGCTTTATTAGTATTTTGCAGAAGTACTACTTCTAACAGAAAAACCTAAGTTAAGACATGCCATCACCTACAGGACAGATAAGACCTAATGCTGACTTCTACTGTTACTAAACAAAAGGAGTAACTATAAACTGTAACATAGTATTACCACTTCAAGACTGATGAAACTGGCCTCCTGGATATTTAATGCCAAAGCCAGGTTACCAAAGTTAAAATAGTTAAAGGGTTAAGGAAAATAGTCAACATTTTAGTCCTTGCCATGTTCAGTCAACTAAAACCCAGGGGACAATGGGACTTCTCTACAGGCTTGACAACTCTGGGTAAAGTGACCTCCCAGTCAGGGGAATCAAGTGACCTTAGATAGCAGAAAGCCAACCAGTGAACACTCTGAAAAGAAGATGATCATTCATGGGCATGTTCCTGATGCTTCCAAGCAAAGCAACATGTGGTCAACAAGACCCTGATCTATCCTGGCAGATAGCACAACTGGTAAAGAGCCAAGAGGCTTTTCATAAGTTCCACAAGAATGACCCTGACAAATCTCAGCTGACTTTTAGCAATAGATATGAACAAGATCAATTTTGATCAAGTTGGTCTTAAACACCTGGCAGGAGAGTATAACCAATACTCAGTCCTACATGCACATTTAATAACAAAGGTGATGGCTCTTTTTTAAATATTACTTGAGGTGCATGCTTAAAAGCTACATGTCACCTTTAGAGGGAGTTCCCCTAATCCAGTTTGCTCAGAATCCTCTCCCTAGAGTGAAATGGACCATTTTCCTACCAATGGTGGTCAGACTCTCCCTAGCCTCCTCACTCACTGCCTCTGGGTTGGGGGGGGGGGCAGGACTTGGTTATACAGTCACTACCACCCAGAAGCTAGAACAGTAACTCCAAGAGACAGTGGAGACATCTGTTGCCTCGCTGACCTCCCTACAAAGACAAATAACATCTATTGCTCAAATTTTCTTGCAGAACCACCAAGCACTAGATCTCCTGACAGCAGACAAAGGAGGAACATGTCTATTCCTAAAAGAGGAATGCTGCTACTACATCGATAAAACTGGGCTGATTGAGCAAAACGTCAGAACTCTCGGACATCTGAGTAAGAGGCTTAAGGGGCAACAATCAGATGACCCTCGACCAAGATGGCTAAACTCCACTCTTATCACCTGGCTCACCCCCATCCTTACTCCCATATTAGTGATAAGACTCCTTCTAATGACTGCTCCTTGTTTCATGAGGTTTGCCCGAAACTGCATGAGTAATGTCGCTGGGTTAACATACAACCAAATGCTCTTACACCCTTACAGCAGCTTCCCTACCAACAAACCAACACCCGAACCTTCTTCTCACCCATAATGCCCCATAAAAAGCATGAAGTAACCAGATGGAAATTGACACCCTATATCACCAAAAAGGTCGGGATGTTAGGTCGATTCCAGGTGGCTGGGGTCAGGGCATCAGGCAGCCTGTGTGCAAAAACAACAAAATCAGATGCTGGCAGACAAGCCTCAGTGGCGTCTCATGATCACCTGACGAGTGATGGAGTCACAGCCAATCCCCAAAAGACAAAGACCCCAATCTTTCTCTGCCCACCCCAGACTATAAAGTTGCTGCCCAGCCAGGGCCACATGCTATTTTCCCTGCCCACCCTCACTCTGGTGGCTGGTGAATCTGGCTTGAGAACCACCGATCTCAATGAAAAACATCCTCACCTGAACATTTGGTGCCCAACACCTGTTTTTCCTGATTTTTATATTAAGTTCCTATAAAAAAATCAAATCAAGTTACATATGTCCAATATATAAAGGCACGTATTTTGAATATTCCCATTCAAAAAAATAGGGGCATAAAAGAAGGGTTGGGATCAAAGTAAGACCAAAATCCAGCTGGGCAGACAAGTCCTATAGTTCCTTGTCTGGCATCTGGAGCACATGGCATCCTGATGTTCACTACTTTGATGTTTACTACTTACGTAGTTACACCTTTTTGACCTGGATGGTTGTGGTCCACACGGCCTCTATGTTGGCTTGTCTCTTCTCCATTCCTATAGTTTTCCTCAGTTATCATTTCATGGTGCTGGAATTTCTTAATCTTGGGATCTACATAGCAGGTTTGGCTTCCTCCTCAAATCTCCACACATTGCCCTCTCAGAGGCTACCTTTGGGGAGTCCAACCCTGGAGCACTTTGCCTTGTCACCCAGGCCTTCCTTTTAAATTTTGGTGGAAGCCTCCATGACCTCCTAAGTCCAACTTCTTGCAGAATGGGCACTGCATAGTTGTCACCAAGGTCTGACACCATCTGCAGCAGTAGCCAAGCCCCCAGGAACCCTGGCTGCAGCAGCCTCTGAGTGCCTAAGCGGCTGATCACGGTGAAAAAAAACTTCCTAGGCCACACTGTGCAAGCAGGGTGCCCCAATGGTCTCTTTTCAAAAGAACTTTTTCTCCCTTCAGCCTGAGATGAGTGTGGTCTTGCCAACTCCTGCGATGTCCTCAAGCCATCTTTCTTATTGTCTCTAGGCAAAATCTTTAACACTTCTTTAGTGCCAGTAATGTTTCTAACTGCAACTTCCTTAGTTCCAGTTTTACTCCCAACTGTCAAGTCCAAGTTTTTCAAATCTTTTTGCTCTGTTTTCTGTTCCTGATTAGCACAATAAATTTGGCTATAAGCCACCAGCAATATCCGTGCCACTGCCTGAATGCTATGCCACTTAGAAATTTCTTCTGTCAGATTAGAAAGTCTATTACTTTTAAAATCAGTTTCATAGGCAGTTTCCAGACACAGGCAAACTGCAGACAACTTTTTAGCCAGAACATAACACAAATGGCCTCTAGTCCAATGTCCAAGAGTCCTTCTTCTCCTCTGAAGCCTCTTGAGCTTTGGCTACCTTCTTAATACTATTCAACCTTTGGTAATATTCACTTAAAGTTATCGGTGTTCAGTAATACATTGTAATAACTTTTGAGATGTTAATTGATTGCTTTTATGATTTGTTTCTTTTTTATTTTTCAGAAGCTTTAGAACATTTTCTTCCTATTTTACAATTTTTCTTTACTTCTTCACATTCATGTTAACTTAATCCTTCAATATTCCATGTACTCTTTCTGAATTAGTGAAGCTTTCAAATCATTAGTCATAGAAACTGACTGAGTTAACAGAATCCTCTCAGAATTTGGACCTGCCTTTACCATCCAGTTTTTTATATTTACATTCCTTATTTCAGTGTATTTCTCCATGTGATATGTCAGTTGAAGTTCAACAAGAAGTAAAATTCACAATGTCTCAATAACCTGGAGATAAGGAAATTCAAATACTAGTGGTTTGCTGTTATTATCATCATCTCAAAAAACACAAACCACAAACCCACCAATAATGGAGTAAAGACCACATAAATCTCCAGGCTATGTAATGCTGTTAACTGTAATATTATCGTACTTAGGTAATTTAGGAAGGAATTACATGATTTTAATACTTAGTGCTTTAAAAAATTTACATTGAAAAACAGAACAAGTGATTTTTTTTCTATAACTATTTATCATAGTATAAGCATGATTAACATTTTTGAGCATTTTCAAATTAAACCTACCAATATTTTAAGGGTTTTATGGAGTATATCACCTTATGTTATGGTCTGAATATGAGTGTCCCCAAAACAGTTAAGTTAGACAATGTATGAATATTCAGATCTGAACTGATTAGATTAAGAGACTGTAGCCCCAACAGTGGTTTAAACTATTAGATGGATTAATAAATGGAATGGTCTCTCTGGGTTGTAACTATAGGGAGGTCAAGCCCAGCTGGGGATTTAGGTCTCTGATGGAGTGCTCTTGGGGACTATATCTTGTCTCCCTAGCTCCTCCCTCTCTTTTTCTGCTTCCTGGCATCCATAAAGTGAGTAACTTTCCTCTGGCATGCACTTTTGCCATGATGCTCAACCTCAGCTTCGTCCCAGAACTATGGACTTCACCAACCATAGACTGAACCTCTAAAACCATGAGCTCAAAATAAAATTTTCCTCGAAGTTTTTCATGTCAGGTGTTTTGGACAAAATGCTGACTGACACAGAGATTGGTACTGAGAAGTGGAGTTGTGAAATGCCTTTGCAACTGATTTTTGGGAGCAGTTTAGGAACTGAAGCTGGAGAATATAATAAGTAAAACTTAATAGATGATTCTGGTGGGAGTTCAGAAGACCAGAATGCTGATAGGAATAAGGACAGTAAAGACTCTGCTCATGAGGTTTTAGAGGGGAATGAGAACTCAAATGGACATTTTACTAGAGTCCTATGATGTCCTTTCCATATTCTGTCAAAGAACCTGTCCACATTTATCCATGTCCTGAGATTTTGGTGAAGGATAAATTTAAAGGTGATGAACTAATTAATCTGATCACAGCATTCATTCAGTGACATGCAGGTTGCTGCCAGCTTCCATCCAGGTTTACTGTGAGAATCAGGAACAGACGGCATAACAGAAACATTTTAAAAACTTCTAATTTACCCAGAAAAGTTCTTGTGATATTGGGGCCAAGGATGCCATGGTTGTTGAGTTTACCATCTCTAAAAAGAAGTTAACTACTTTGCAAGGAGACGAAAGGAAAAATATCATGAGGCTTTCTTGGGAATTGGCAAGACCACACCCATTGCAGGCTAAGCAGTGTAAAAGTAGAAACTCACTTAAAAGGCCCTTAGGACAAAAAGATGCCTAAGAAGTTGTTTCCCCAGGATTACTTTCACTGTGCTCAGCTGCGCATGCAGAGCCCTGGCTACTGCTGGAGCTGGTGGCAGAATTTGGCATTGTCCACTTTGCATTGGTTATGCCAGAATGCAGGATTTTAAAACTAGGGAGTCATGGAAGCTTCCGCCAAGATTGCAAAGGAAAGTTTGAAAGACCAAAGAATATCAGGGTCAGAATCCCTGCAGGAAGCACTTGAGAGAATGATGCATGAAGCTGTGAGAAGGCAGCCAAAACTGCAGTGAACACATCCCGGATTAAGAGATGCCAGCCAGAAACACTGCTGTCTGTGGACAGAACAATCTGAGGGGGACCATGTGTGCCAGAACAAGTAAGGCCACAGGGGCAGGCTGCCCAAGCTCTTAGGCAATCACATCTCTCTGTCAAATGCCTCAATGCTGAGAGGAGGTAAGGACATGTTTGCTCACTCTATTTTGATCTTACTTTGGTATATTCTTTCTTTCTATAGTCCTGTACTTCCCTGTTTATTCTGAGCCTTTACATATTAGATGTATGTAACTTTCTTTTGATGTATATATGTGCTCACAGACAAGATATTGCTTCAGTCTCAAGTCAGAGTTTTGGATATGAACTTTAGGGCAATTCTGGAACTGTGAAAACTATAGGCACCTTTGGGGATAGATAAATACATTTTCAATGTAAGCTAGACATAAGTTTTTGTGGGCAGGGGTGCAATATGAAGGTTTATTATGAGGTGAACCCCAAAATATCATATTAGACAATGTAAGAATGTTCAGAGGTGAAATGATTAGATTATGAGAGCCATCACTGTATCAGAGGACTATATCTTGTCCCACTGGCACCTCCCTCTATCCCCTTATAAAGGTTGCCATGAAATGAACAACTTTGCTCTGCCATGCCCTTCTACCATAATGCTCTGACTACCACTGGCCCAGGGAATTAGTCATACCACTAGGAACTGAACCTCTGAAACCATGAGCTAAAAATAAACATGTCCAACTATCACCAGGTGACCAGTTATAGAAATGAGAATTGTAATTTTCATAAGTATTTCCTTCTTTGTTATGAATATATACTTTATGGGCATAAATGTCCCAATTTTATGTATGCACACATACACTATCTTTGTTTTCTTTCATCTCTTATTCCCTTTTCATATATTGTAAGATGCATTGATTTTATGTCAAAGGTAGTTTTTAACCATTGTTAAATTTCATCAGATATTTTAGTTATGGGATATCTATCAAAAGAGAAGCATAAATATCAACTAATGTTTTCACTGAAGTTCTTGGGAAAGTTTTTGTCAATTTTCCTTTGTAGGAAGCACAGTTATATCAAGTTTTGTAGAATTATGCCGTACATGTGCAAATCATAGATTCTCTGGGAAGAAGAGGAAAAAAAGCTTGAAGATGATCCATTCACTCATTTGCTGGGATTTGGTGGCACACATCAAGGGCAAACCAACGCACAAATGATGTTCTCTAATCTTGGGATGTGGGTATCCTGAAATGCAAAACAATGATACTTAATTTAAATACTTCTATGGGTATATCCTTTCAACCAAATGTTCAACTAAATAACTTCTAGAATTTTGTCATAGTCTACCCCAGTACTCAATCCTACTAATAAAAACGTATGTGCTTCTTTTTCTTTTTCCTTTTTTTTTTTTTATAATGCTTCATTTGTAAAGAAACTTGAGTTAATATATAGAGGTCATTCCAGGCCCAGACATTTCCACAATATCATATCAAGACTGGAAAAGAGTGATACATCCTTCCTGAATTCTATACATTTGTGCATTTGATTCATTTTGATTTTTTAAAAAATGCTTATTTAGGGCTGAATGTATGTAAATCGCTGTGCTATGCATTTAAGAATGTAAAAATAGCAAAACTTCTCAATTTTATTCTCCAAAGAGCTTTTGGATACCAACTAAGTATTATACAGGGATGATTCTGGCCTAAGAAGAAACTACAAATTGCTGCATGCCTCAAGTGAGTGAACAAATATCCTCATTTAGGTAATTTGGAAATATATCACAGAACCTTTAATTTAGAGACAGACCTATGCTTATGGAACCACATTACTTACCCTTATTAGAAATTTGGTAATATGCATTTAAAGTTCCCAATGTGCACAATAAATCTAAATAATCTAAATGCTACTGAATTTTACTTTTTTAGCATTTTGATATTTTAGGAAGATTGAAAATATCTCCTTCCAATTCTACTTTTCATTTTTATCTGTAACCACCATACTAATTCCTGAATTGATAACTTTTCTAAACTAGGAATGCTTTTCAAATTGTCCAGTAAGAAACAAATACAGAAAGAAAGCACCTTAGAAAGCAGGAGAGATAGAAAGGTAACACACCTCATTCCTTTAACCAGAGAAGCACACTAAGCTGAGAACATTTTCTTACTTTTTCTCCCTGCCTTATCTGTTATATCTCTTCTAATTTTTTGTGGTTACATTCTAATTTTTGTTTTTCATCTGTGTGATATAAAGGGGAATTGGTCCAAGAAATAAAAGTCACAATTTCACATAAAAGGTGGAATGAAAGACATTTTGATGGCTAACAGAGTTCCTGAGATTTTCTTCTCTCCTTCAAACACCAACCTGCCACCACTGTGGAATAAAGTGAGAGGAATCCCAAGTTAGACAGCACTAGTGTTATTATAAGTATCAAATTCAGGTTCTTTGAGAGGAATCAGACTATTTTAATACTCAGTGTATTTATAATGTGAGAACATACAAACCTGTAAATTTTTTCACTTGTTTTAATGCCTAAATTATTCTAATATGAAGAACTGACTAAAAAATCCTTATATGTTCATGAATAATATAAACAAATGCTTTAAGGAACAAAGTAGGAACAAAAACCTTAATTCATTAATAGTCCAGAAAACCTAATTATAAAAAACATTCAGTACTAATGAAAACATCTACAATTAACTCCACAATTTTGTATTTTAATAAAAAGAGAACAAATATTAACATGTGATCTAAACATTTTTTTCAACATTTTTTTCAGTGAAACTGTGACTTACTTGTTTCTCAGGATATGGATAAATGGATTTAACATGGGAATTATGATAGTGTAAAATAAAGAGAAGATTATATCTTGATCATCTGCTTCTGAAGATGCAAGATATTCATATGTGAAAAGAAGGGAGATACAGTATTAAGTCACAGAGAATAGATAGGCTCCACAGGTAGAGAAAACTTTTTTCACATCCTTTTCAGACTTCTTTCTTAAAATTGTAAAGACAGAATATAAGCAACAAGAATAATCACAATACTTAAACTGAACCAGAGAAAATAAAAGGATCAGTATGGGAAATTTTTAACAATGGCATAATATCACAGAAAAAGTGACATATTATGTTTGAATTGCAGAAGGTTAATCTGAATAAAAAGCTTTCATGAAGTATGGCATTAAGAAAGCCACCTACAAATGACAAAACTAATAGCCAGATGCATGGTTTATTGGCAATAACTACTGGATACAGTAAAGGGTGGCATATAGCTACATAGTGTTCATAAGCCATTGCTGCCAAGAGAAAACTCTCTGTGGTTGCACTAATTGCAAGGGGAAAAAAATGTATCATGCATTCGTTGATACCATGTTGCTCTTTTCTCAGAAGTTGAACAACATCTTTGGGGTCACTGTGGACCATATCCAGGCATCCATAAAGGTTAAATGTAAAAAGCACATGGTGGAGCTGCAGTGGTGGCTCAGCAGTTACAGCTCTTGCCTGGCATGCACGAGTACACAGGTTCAAACCTCAGCACCAGGTACACAACTAACTGTCAGAGCAACAAAAGTCACACAAAAACCTAAATAAGCCTGATGCTTTCTCTCTCTCTCTCTCTCTCTCCTCTCTTTATCTCTTTCTCACTGTCCCTCTCTTTAAAAAAAAATAAGTACATGGGGATGTGAAGCTGAGGGTCCTCCCAGGTGAGAGAAATCAAACCAAGGTTCCCCACCATGGTGATGAGGTACATCATAAAGCAAACCAGGCATTGGACTAGTTTGCGCTGTGGTTGGTGCACAAGTCCTGTGAAAACAAGCTGTCAGTAAAGTTACATTTTCTTTTTCCATGTCCTCAGTGAATGACACCTGAAATGAAATGCAGTGAATATGCGAAACAAACAAACGTAAAAAAACAAAGAATTTTAAACAGAAAGTTGGAGAGGAAGAAATTAGATAAAATAATAAACTTTTCTGCATGGAAGAAAAACATTTTGGAGAATGAAAATTGGTTAAAAAAAGTGAAAAAATTATAATTATACACAAGAAAAGGAAGAAGAAAATGTATCAAGGAAGGCATATTAAAGAGATTATAATGTGGATATTGTCACTTGCTAGATTGCCACAACCAAACCAATTTCTACGACATGAATCTTTCTGGTGGGCAGAGGCTATTTTACATTCAAGAAGCCCAAAAATGGCCAGGAGTGGTGGCCCACACCTGTAATTCCATTGGCTTGGAAGGCTGAGGCAGGAGGATTGCAAGTTCAAAGCCCCTTCAGCAACTTAGTGAGACTTTGTCTCAAAATAAAAAAAGAATAATAAAGAGCTAGGGATGTGGTTTAGTGGTTAAGCACCCCACCCACATCAAATCCCTGCTACAAAGCAAACAAAAAAGCACCCAAATAGCCAAAAACCCACTTTTCCATATCTGTACCCCCTAGTGTGAGATTGGACTCAATCTAGGTTTTCCCAGCAAAAACCATACAAATGTGTTTTGTAATATGGCGATAGGTACATCTGCAAAAGAGAATGTGGTCTACAAAGGCAATCAAGGCAATAGTATCAAGACTCCAGGAAAAGCATCCTGCATCCACAGCAACATCAAGGCAAGTTTTGGTGTCTAGGCACTTGAGCAGTGACAATGAAGTACTATTTGATAGTTTGGAGGCAGTATTTTTGCTGTTGATTGATTGTCTTGTGTCCTTCTGTTCCTGCTCATTTGTCAGTATGATTATTCCAACCTCTAGAATTTCTTACATTGAGCCTACTTCCATTTAGTAAACTCTTTTCTTATTATAATCCAGGGTCCTGAATTGAAGGAGAGAGACCAGGATAAAAATTCATTTGAAAAGAGACCAGGAGGAGGCACCCTTGTTGCACAAGGGGGTCTAGGAAGATTTTCCAACCTTCTCAACGACCCAGGCACTCAGAGGCTGCTGCAGCCATGGTCCCTATAGTCTTGGTTACTGCTGGAGATGGTGCCAGATCTTGGTGTCAACCACATGGTGCTGATTCTGCAGGACTGCAGGATGCTGGAGTTAGGGGGTCATGGAGGCTTCCACCAAGATTTCAAAGGAGACCAGGCAATGTGCCCCAGTGTTGGAGTCCCTTGTAGGCAACCCCTGAGAAATTGATACATGGAAATGTGAGGAGGAAACAGAAGCTGCAATAGAGACCCCCAAGATTTAGAAATGCCAGTAACTTGGAACCTTTGCTGAGAAGCCAACAGAGAGGCCACATGGACTACAATCAGCAAGGCCATAGGAGTGGAGCTGCACAAGCCCTTTAGACAGAACATCAGGATGCCACATGCTCCAGAAAGCTGGACATGGAACTACAGAATTTGGGAATTGCTTTGGTCCCATCCCTATCCCTATGACCCTGTTTCTTCTGAATGGAAATATTTACTATGTGCTTTTACACATTGGACACATGTAACTGGACTTGAGTTTTTACAGGAGATCACACTGAGTGTTTGTCTTGAGTCTCAGAGGAGATTTTGGAAACTTGAACTTTTGGACAATCTTGGAATTGTTAAGACTATGGGAACTCTTGAAAATGGACTAAATGTATTTTGTATTGTAAGATTGTCATGAGATTTTGGGGACCAGAGGTAGAATGTTATGATTTGGATTAAAGGTGTTCCCCAAAGCTTTGTGAGACAATCCGGGAAGGCTGAGGTGAAATGATTATGTTATGAGTGCCTTAACCAACTAGTGGGTTAATACCCTGATGGGATTAACTGATAACTGTAGGTTGGTTGAGTACAGCTGGAAGAGGTAGGTCAGTGGGGTCATTGCCATACTCAATAATCTTATGAGACTGGCAAGATTGATTAAAATAAATCTTTGGTCATATGTATAGCTTCACATACTTTTTTATCTATAATACTGACTATAACAAGATACTTGATAATTTATAAATTTAAGAATAATTTAATAGAAAGCAATTTCATGTATTAGTCTTCTGAATGCATTACTATCAGTTTTGCTAGGAGTCTGTAGGCAGAATGCAAGCAGAATAGATCAGAAATAAGAAACTGGTTTAGTATTTAATGACAGGAGCAAAAAATTGTTCCAATGAATTCTCAATATAAACATATTTATATGAATATTAGTATATTAAATGTAACATGAATATATCAATTATGCATTATATAATTATAAAAGTAATATATAATATAATACATAATTGTAGTATAAACATTTTATATATATATATATATATTTAAGTACTTGAATTGAATGTAAATTAGTGCTGAGAATTCACAGGCATAACTTTATACTTATTATGCAGACAGATGATTCAACTCCTCTTTAGTAAGACAAATATATTTGTTGATCAAACTTTTTGATGTATTTATTTAGAAAATAATGATGTTGAGAAAAAGATTTAAGTGTATAAAAATGCCCACTGCTGAATGAGGTGAGAAAAGTAAGGCTTTCATATATTAGTTGTGGAAATATTAATTGCAACAAATTTTTTTAAAAACTACTTTACAAGATTTCCAGTAAATTTTCAGAAAATATGCCCTTTCAGCTAACATTTCCTTTTATATGACACTATAAATAAAGCACAACTACACAAACAATAAAACTACCCCACCAAGGGTTGTGGATGTAGCTCAGTGGTTAAGTGCCTCTAGGTTCAAGTCTCAGTACCAAAAAAAATTATTTATTTGATAGTTGGGTTATGACACCAATAGGATAAAAAGAGGAGGAAAACAAGTCTGTTCTAAATTCTGTTCAGTGATATTTTATAAAGAATCTATGGGGCTGGATCGGTTATGGCACTTTATTGTTTGTGTTTTGAGAGAGGGTCTTGCTAAGTTGCTGGGGCTGGCTTTGAACTTGAGATCCTTCTGTGCCATCCTCCTTAGCCACTGGGATTAAAGTCTTAATGCTACCATGCCCAGCTGATTTCCATTTAAAAATTCCAAAGTTTCCTAAGAGTTAACATGTCCAAATCTGAGATTAAGTTATAGTCCACCCCTGTACCTGGTATTCATCCAGTGTTCCCCGTCTCAGTGAACAATGTCACCAAACAAACACACATACAAATGAACTAGACTCACCTCAACTCTGCAGTTTCAACTATTGAGAAATTCTCTAGACTTTATCTGCTAAAGATGCCTTAAATTCAGAAATAACTTTTCATTTCCACAGTTCAGTTCACCTCAAGTCCAACCAATATCCATCTCTTGCCTAGATTTGTTAAATAACTTCCTAATCACACTATTCACATCTGATAACAGATTTAATTCTTTTTCCACACTGGCACCAGACTAATTTTATGAAATGTACACTTTTTCACCACCATCCAATACACAAAGTCTCCTCACTTATTATGCATAAATTCTCATTCCACATAAAATAACAACAAATATACTTAAGCTGATTATCCTTGTCACTATACTGAAAAAGAGACTCAGTGATTACCTGGACACATTGAAATGTTTTTTTGCCATTCATCTGTATACTATTTACTGTAAAATTAATTGCATTTGCAGATAACCTCCAATATCTTAGTGAATAGACATATGAGATGTTTACTTCTCCTTCACTTAAAGTATAAAATACACATTCGTAATTAAAAGCTCTGATTCCATTTGAGGACTCAGAGATTTTAGGTTCCATCTTGTCACACAAGCACTCTCACACATGGCCTCCTTCGATGTTTCTGTATTCATCTGAATCAAGCTAAAAGGAAAAAGTTCACAGTGGATTCAAGTGTAAGGTACTTATTAGACAGAAATATATATGATAGTCATCAATCTCAATTCTAAACTCAATCATATTACCACAGTTAGCTGCAAAGAGACTGTGGGTTTAGGAAGAAAAGAATAGATTCGGTGATCAAATAAGTTTCTTCTACTACACTTTTTATGATTATTTTTTACCTGCTTTACCTTGCTTACCAACCATAAGACACCAACCTTCAAAGGAATCACCTCCTTTCAAAGAAAGGAAGAAGCTCTTCCTCCAGCCGGAAAGTTGTCTCCATCCGTAGTATACTCCAACCCTGTTCCAGAGATCTCAACTACACAGTGATTAAAGCTTCATTTCTAGGGATGCAAACAAAGAGTGGGTCTCAACAGGAAATTTTGTACTGATCATTGTAAAGGTTTTTGAATGTGTAGCCATACCCCCTTCCATTCCTTAATTTTCCCTGCCTTCTCCTTCTCCTGCCCCACATGTCTACTCCCACTCTCAAGTAGACCCCATCTCTGCCTCAGCTCTAGTTTGAATGAAAATGATGCAAAATGAGCTGATTCCTGGAAGGTCAGTAAAAACCCCTGATTTCCCAGGACCTTTCACACCAGTTTACAAGATTTTTTGTTTGTTTTCTTTTGTTTTGTTTCATTTTGTTTTAAATTGGAACAGGGTTTCTGAATGACTTTCCACATCTGATCTCTAAATTATATCCCAAATCATATGTTAGGAACTGCACTATTATTGTTGGACTTGGATGTTCTCACTGAAAAGTAAGTTTCAAAAATTCAAACTTTAAAATAAGGAATTAATGTATTGTACCTTAATAATACCCATCCTGTCTCTCATGTGGTTAAAACCAAACTAGCAGATGACTTTATTCTATAATACAGCCAGTGGTTTCATTAAGCAGTGTGTAAGAGTATTAAGCAGTATTTAGAGCATGTGTGATGAGATCTGCCATAGTCTAAATGGCAAAAAAAATGAATTTTCATTTTTAAGTATTTATATTTGAGTTGGTATATGAGAATATGGGGCAAGGGTGGCATGTGGGCCAAGATAAAGAGTTTTCTGAACTAGCCAGGTTGCCAGAGCTTTTAAAGCCACAGGCATTGCCTATAAAAATTGTCATCTGTTCTCTCTTGTTTGGTACAGGATCTGGCTGCCCTCCAAGGCTACTAACTCTCAGCTATCTTCAGTGTGGTCACCCCTCAGGGTCCCATTAGGTTCTCCACCTGCATGTTCCATCCACTCACCACTATGTTCTCACCTCACCCCTTGCAGGATGTTCCCAGACATTGTAGAATCTCCAGTTTCTATATGGGGATGGGGAGCACACTCCAAAATGAAACATTAAGAGTCTCCTCTCTGTATAATCTGTGGAATCATGTTTATATTGATGTACCCTGGTAAGGAAGGAGGAGGCCCAAAATGATTCCTTTCCAGTATTGTAAATTGGAATATAGATAAGAAACTCACCTTAATAGGCTTCCTGTAATAGACAGAAAGTGCTACCCCCAAAGATGTCCACATCTTTGTGAGACTATCCCAGAAAGGGGAATTAATATGCTGAAGAAAATTGAGATCACTGATAAACTGAACTTAAAAGAAAGAGATTACATTGGATTATCTGGGTGGGCTTCTAGTTAGCACAAGGGATGTTAAAAAAAAGTGGAAGAGAGTGGCAGAAAAGTCACTGTTGAAGGAAGGTTTGTGTCAGGAGACAGTCACAGAAATAAGAGCCAGTGCCGGCTTTAGAGATAGAGGAAGGGGCCCAGGAGCTATGGGTGACTTCCAAAAGCTGGAAGAAGAAGGAAACACTTCTCTCCTGGACTTCACAGAAAGGAGTGCACCTCTGATAACACACTGATTTAAGCCTGGTGAAATCTATGGCCAACTTCTACACTCCAGAACTCTAATAAATTTGAGTTGTGGAAGTTTGTTACAGCAGCAACAGAAAATGCACTACCTCATGTTGTCTACTTTTCCTCTCCTCTTACCAAATCCTATCCTCTCAGGAGGAGGAAAATCAATTCCACGTCTGATTCTCCTTACCTACTTTCATCTTCTGTCTTTTCCTCACAGTCTTCCCAGATCTAGAATGGACCTTTCCCACCAACACGTCTTGCTTCTATCAATGAGCAAGTTTGTGTTCCCTAGTCAAACCAGAAATCAGTGTCCCAAACCAAGAGAAAAATATGACAAAGGTGATAAAACAAATTTGAAAGTCTACTCTTTGGGACTATCTTGATTTAAAAAAAAAAATCCAGCACAGGCTTTTTCACACATGGAGAGACCATAAAAGGAAAACTAAATTTTCATTGCTATATAAATGTAAAATATTGTCCCACTGACTGTAACTAACAGTGACTCTTTTTTCCCCAAGGGGACTGTAAGATGACAGTCCTACTCCAAATGAATCTGACTGAGAAAAGCATATAGAACATAATTCTCTACTCCATAGGTCACATTACAAATTAGTTGGGATTTTTCTTGAAATAATAAGGTATAAAGGTGACATAGAAAGTCTATATGTTGATTGACACTTAGCAATCACATGAGATGAATCACTCAGTATGACACATTTTACAAAGTAAGAAAATTCACTGGAATGATGTGGATTACTTTACAAAAATGCAATAATTACAGTCACCTGCTGGAATTGCAGATGGCAAGGCAGAAGACACAAGTAGGTTCAGTGAGAAAGGTAGATTCTGAGGAAACTGAGCCCCAAACACACAGTGCCTAAAGCCAGGCTGCCCCACCAAAGGCTTTGGGTTATGTAAGGCAATAAATAGTCTTCAAATAATAAAAGAACTAGGAAGAAATGTGTCAAGTACATGTGTAAATTTATTTTTATTTATTTATTTTTATTTTTTATTCTTTACTTCACATATTCAAAAAGCCATACCTACAAAGGCAGGAGGACAGAGAACAAACTTAGACAATTGTTTGACAGAAAACATACATAATTTACAGCAAAATAGTTTTCTAATGAGCTGATCAACTATTTTTACTGGTGTCAATTCTTAAATATATTCTTTTTGATTGGTGTGTGTGTCAAGTACATGTGCTCAACAATATTTAATAAATAAAGTACACATTATGAAATACCTCAGAACTTATTTAATTACTTTCCTTTAACATTCCTTCAATTATATTAAGTATTTTAATTTTGATAAACTTCAGTGAATGTAATAAAAATATATTACTCTTCAAAAGACCTCCTCATAGGAATATTTATTTTAAAGATGTAAAAAGATTAGGCCATTTTATACTTAGTCTAACAATATTGTTTTAGTTTACATATTGCTTCAATAATTATCCATATGACTAAAGAATTGTGACATGTACCTTCCTTAATAATTATTTAAGTGGGGTCCTAAGCCGTAGACCCAGGTTTGAACCCCAGCACCACATACACAACTAAGTGTTGGAGGAACGAAAACCAAATGAAAAGCTAAATAAAAAATTGATTCTCTCTCTCTTTCTCTCTCTCTCCCTCTCTTTCTCTCTCTCTCTCTTTTTCCCTCTCTCCCTCTCTTAAAAACAAAAAGAATTAAGAGTACATAGATATATGATAGAGGATTTATACTCAATGAGTATTTCTTAAAAGAAATAAATTCAGTAAAGAAGCTTAACTATGTATATCTATAAATATAAAATAATATTATTGTTACAAAGATAGTTATTATGTTATTTCAGTTTTATCATTAAGTAAACATTTTTAAAAAACCAAAAATTGAAATATATCTTTAAAGTCCTCATTAATTATTTTGCATATCATAATAACTTATTACTAAGACAAGCATATATATTTTCAAGCTTTTCTTCTTTTATTTAACAACACATAAACTCTGCTATGTACAAAACACAGGACCAGATATTATGAAGGTATTTTAAAGAGAATATTGAAACTTGGAAGATTTGGGGGAAATATTTATTTATTTATCACTTTTTTCAGTGCACCTAAAACTTCCTTGTTTCTCAGGCTATAAATAAAAGGATTTAGCAGAGGAATTACAATAGTGTAGAAGAGTGAATACATGTTATCCTGATATTTATCTGGGCCAGACCCAGGCCGCACATACATGAAGAAGAGCGTGCCATAGAACAAAGAGACTGACAGCAGATGGGCACCGCAGGTGGAGAGGGCTTTGCTTCTGCCCTTCTCAGACTTCTTTTTTAGAATTGCAAAAAGGACACGAATATATGATACTACAATACTCATAAAAGTAATAGTTTGTATAAAAGCAGAAAAAATAAAGACCACTAATGCATTAATAGATGGGTCAGTGCAAGAAATGGTATACAACGGCAAGATTTCACAGTAGAAGTGATCTATTATGTTAGACCTACAGAAAGTTAATCTAAATAGTAGTCCTACATGAATTATGGGGTGCAGGAAGCCAATGACATATGAAGCACTAATCCACCAAGTGCAGACTGTGGGACTCAACACTAGGTACAGCGAAGGGCTACATATGGCTCTGTAGCGGTCACAGGCCATCACCACCAGGAGGAAACACTCTGTGGTTGCACTGAAATCAAAAAAATAATACTGGGCCATGCACTCAGACAGGGATATCGTTTGACCATTGTCTAACGTGTTGATAAGCATCCTGGGGGTCACTGAGGATGAAGTGCAAGCATCAGCAAAGGCTAAACTGCCAAGGAAAAAGTACATGGGGGTGTGAAGATGGGGGTCCTTCCAGATGAGGAAAATGAGGCCAATGTTGCCCACCATGGTGATGACATAAATCAGCAAGAACACTAGGAACAGGGGCACTTGCAGCCCTGGATGATC
>PVKS010022738.1:0-33306 GCA_004027875.1 Aplodontia rufa
CCACCTCTCCCTCCATCCCTACCCTGCTGACCTCCCCCCACCCATCCCAACAGCCCTCAAGAGCACCCACCTGTTGTCCTGCAGCCCAGGAAGGTGGCTCGGCCTGAAGGGCCTGCACCAACTGTGCCCTTCGCACGATGCCCACTAGGACCTGAGACTCTAGCGAGTGGAAAGGGAGCCACAGGTTACGAAGACAGAACTCAGCCTCAAGGTCACGGGCGGTACTGCGTTCGCATGTCACTGAGAAGGCGTGAGAAGGCGCACGTTCCCTGTGGTCTGTGGTAACCCTTGCTGCCCAATTTTACAGAAGAGGAACCTGAGGCCTAGAGGAGCTCACTGTCCTGCCCAAGGCCACCCAGCTTCTGACAAGGGGGTGCAGTAGCTGAAGGTGCTTGGGTAAGGCTGCCTGCCAGGGACCCAGGAGGGGACTGGGGACGTCACATGATGACCCTTGTGTAGCCGAGCTGGGCTTCCTCCTGCATTTCTCATAGGAGGTTTCATGGCCAGCTCAGCCAGTGTCAGAGGGCATCCAGGAGGTGGCCATGTTCTGTGATCCTACTGTGTGCAGGGACTCGGCAAACCACGCTTTAGCCCTGGGTTATCACCGGAGTTTGCAGGGACTGGGTTTTGAGGAGCCAGCTTGGGATTTTAACCTTCTGTCCAGTAAAATAAAAACTCAAGGGCTGGGCTGGGGACGTGGCTCAGTGGTAGGCACTCGCCTCGCCTGCAGGGTGCCACAAAGGGAAGAACTCGAGCACTGGAACTACAAACAGCCTCCTTCCTGTGACAAGAGCAGTTCCTGCGTGGGTAGTGGGGGTCCTACAGCCTGTCTGCCCGGGAGCCCCGTGCTTGCCGTGATTCAGGTAGAAGAGCTAAAGCCTCCTGGCAGGGTCACCGATGTGCCAAATCTCTAGTGGGATCCAGGGAATATTCTGGAGGGTAATGCCGAGGTGTCCCTAAAGGGTAGGGAGGAGCGCCTGACATTCGGGTGATAGCCTCTAGCAGCCATCACCATGTTGATCCCTGTTTTACAGATGAGGGTGTTAAAGTTTGTGGAGCTGTGTGCCCACAATTCTGCAGCTTATAAGTGCCCCTCTTCCTCTTCAGGTGGCACAGTGGTGACTCACATGGTTGGGCATGTTGCTCACTGCACCAGATGCCAGCCCAAAGGCCAAGTGGAGACCATGCTATATGCACCTGTCTCATTTACACAGAAGGGACACCCCCACACCCCAACTTATCTTCACTTAGATACTGGAGTTTTCCAAACAGGAAAAGAAGTTCTGCTAAACTTCCTCCCTGAGATTTAGTTTATGTATCTTTTATCAAGAGCCATCACTCATTTGTCTTTAAAAACATTGGAGAGGGCACTCAAGTGGGGAATTGCAGGGGATCCAGGAGGGAAGCTTCTGGAAGACCCTAGCAATGGCCCCATCATAAGCCCTGACTCACAGGCCCACCAGATCCGGCTTCCATGAACTGCCTTACAATACCCCTCTTTTCTCCCTTAAACACAAGGTTTTATGTCCATTACTGATGAAGAATTTGAAGCTCAGAGAGGTGGAGGGACTTGCCCAAGGTCACACAGCGCGAAGCTGCAGAGCCTGGATTCAGGTTCAGATCCAAAGCCCTGTGTGCCCTTTCTGGCCCTGATCTTCAGCGGCCCTGAAGGAAGGCAGAGGGAAGCCCCTACCCCCACCCTCCCGTTGGCACCTGTGCTCTCTACCAGCGGGTACTCGGCTGCTTCTGTGGAGGTCACGACCTTGACCACCTCCTGTAGCAGCATGTTCTTGGCCAGCGTGGTGACAGTGCGGTTCATGAAGTGCTCCACGGTCACCGGGTGGGAGCTGCAGGCAGAGGGATGGTCCCTCAGATCCTGGAGTGCGGATGTCAGCCCCCAGTATGGGGTAGGGATACCTGGCGGAGCTTGGCTGGGAACCGTGGTCCTCCAGTGCGGGTGGAGACTGAGGGATTCCTGAAATGAGTTAACTCCCAGGCCCACGGCCGGAAGGAACCTGGAGACCATCTCACTGAGGGCCCTGTGTCCCCCAGCCCAGCTCCACTGTGGTCTGTTATACAGCAGCCTTCCTGGAGAATTTCATTTGAGAGAAAGTTATATGGTGGGGGGCGGGGAACACTTTAAAGTTTGGAGCCATCCGTGGTGGTGCACGCCTGTAATTCCAGCTGCCTGGGAGGCTGAGGCAGGAGGATTGCAAGTTTAAAGCCAGTCAGCAATTGAGCAAGGCCCTAAGCAATTTAGCAAAACCCTGTCTCAAAATAAAAAAGGGCTGGGGATGTGGCTCAGTGCCTACGTGGATTCAATCCCCAGGACAGAAAAAAAAGTTTGGAATCCACTGGAGTGGCCACCCCATCTTACAGGTGTGCAAACTGAGGCTTGGAGCAACGGAGCAGCTGGCACACATGAGCTGCACCTTGACCCAGGAACCCTGAACCTCTGCACCCTGCTTTCCACTCTAGGTCCACCTCCAGCTCCCAACAGCTCAGAAAGGACTGCTGCATAGGCGCTGGGCAGGCAGAGGGGACCTCGGATCCGGTGCTGCCTCCACAAGGCCTGGAGGAGGCACCCACCCAAGCCCCAGATTCTCCATCCAGCAAGTGGGGCCTCGAGAGAGCAGGGACCCGAGGGCTGGCCACTGTGATGCTTCTTTGGGGGCCCTCAGCCCCCCACACCATCACCTCGGTCTCAGCTGGCCCCAGGCAGCCTGCTCACCGGATGCTGCGGCCCCGAATCCAGGGCAGGTAGGGCAGTTTCTTGACGATGATGGTGCCCTCATAGAAGGAGGGCTGGCCACTCTGGGAGATGGCGTTGGCCACCAGCACTGCCATCAGCACAGGCAGCGCGTGCACGATCTGACCTGTCAGCTCAAAGGCCAGCAGCGCCGTGGAAATGGAGTGTGTCACCGCCCCGGAGAAGGCCGCAGCCCCTGTGGGGCAGAGCGGGATGGAGGTGCTCAGGCCAGGGGCCACTGTCATGGTGGGCAAGGCTATGGGCCAGGGTGGGAGCATCCAGGAGGCCAGCACCGGCCACTGCAGGATGGCCCTAGAGCCTGAGCTTTGCAAGAGAAGAGGGATCAGGCTGGAGCGGTGGCTCAGGGGTTTCGGCGCTTGCCTGGCAAACACGAGGACCCGGGTTCAAACCCCAGTACCACGTACACAACTGAGTGTTGGAGCAACTAAGGCCATGTGAAAAACTAAATAAAGTTGTTTCTCTCTTTCTCTGTCTCTCTCACTGTCCCTCTCTCTTTATTAAAAAAAAAAAAAAAAAGAGAGGGATCAGTGAGGGGATGTGGCACCAGGGACAAGACAGGAACTGAGGTGACCGCCCTCCACGAGGGGTGAGGGTCAAATTGAGTGTCTCAGTGACCACTTCGTATGCCCTGCAGGGCCACCAGCAGAGTCTCCAGGTCCAGCCCAACCCCTGGACGTTTGCCCCCAAGTAGGGGACTCACTCACCTGCCAGGGCATAGCCACCGGGCATGATGGGGTTCACCACACCTCCAGCCACGATGCCCTCAGGAAAGGTCACAGACACAGCCTCCCCCACGAGGCGCCCAATGGCAGCTCCTGGCCACAGACAGGGTGAAGATGGGGCAGCCAGGCTGACCCGGCCCCACCGTCCTCTGTTCCTGGGAGGGAGAAGGTGAACCAGGAGCCATGGCCCTACCCCACTACCCCTGAACTGGGGACCCCAGACTCACCAAAGATGAATATGGGCATGAAGTAACCAGCAGGAATGGGGATCGTGGTGGCCAGAATTAACATCCAGAACTGGGGGAGGGGACCCAGAGGACAGAAGTTAGAGGGAACAGAATCAGGCAGGCAAGGGTGGGATGGGACAGAGAGGGGCTTCCTATGGAGAAACAGAGTGCTCAGGCTTGTTCCATGACGCGCCTGCCATCAGGAGTGGCATGCAGGGCAAGGAACCTCACCCTGACCAAGCGCCCACTGTGCACCTGGCACCTGCCAGGAACTTTCTTTTCTCCCCTGAGGCAGAAACAGTAACTATCTCGTTTTAAAGACGAAGAGACTGAGGGTCAGAGGGCTGGAATGACTTGCCCAGGGCACAGTGGACAGGCATCAGATCAGGGGGCCTGGGTGGAGCCCTGCACTGCCGAGGCAACCCCATCCCGTGCGGAGCCGGTCTCAGCTCTGTGCACCCCAGGGCCCACCTTCATAACCAGAAAGAAGGCCAGGGTCCCAAAGACGGTGATGTGCGGGTGGTACCACTCGAACCACAAGTTCTGGGGGTCCGGCTCGCTGGGCCAGGGCGGGGACGAATTCCGGCTCATCAGCGCCCACGAGTTGTTGTCGAACAGGGTTTCCAAATGCTCATTCATGGACAGCTGGAGCAGGGTAGGGGCGGTTCTGCACGTCCCCAGCCACCCCATGCCAGACCCTGCACCCCAACTCCTACTCTACCACTTCCAGCTGGGACTTGGGGATAGCCCTGACACCCCCCCCCAGCCTATTTCTTCGTCAAGGAAATCGCCCTTGGGGACATTGTGTAGTGAGATGATGCATGCTCGGGGATTCCCCACACCCCACTCCCAGCTCCCCACTTCCCTTACCCGGGAAGCCATGAAGCGGCCCACGCCAGGCGGGTAGGTGATGGAGGCCAGAAGCAGGGCCGCCAGGGCCGAATACAAGGGCTTGCTGTATGGGGGCGGCAAGCTCCAGTGCCCACCTTCTCTCTCCCCCACCCAGCCAGGCACAGTCCCCTACCCTGGGGGACTACACCAAGCCAGCAGATGGAGGGAGGATGGGAGCAGGGAGGTGGCCCGGATGCCTCAGGGGAAGAAGCAGGTGGGGGTCAGCCCACAGGAGCCCCCGGATAAGGGGCAGAGCTGCTGGGACAGAGGTTGGCTGGGAGGAGGGATGGACCCAGGGCAGGGTGGGGCATGTGTCCTGGCCCTGGGCGAGGGGCTCCCAAGGCCAAGGCAGGGGTGCAGAGGCCTGGGAGGAGGGGTGGCTCAGTGAGGGAGTGGGGGTGAATACTCAAGGAGGGGCAGGTGGGGCTGAGTGAGGGGCTGGCTCTGGGGACTTGCAGGGGATGATAGGGAACACGGTCTCCATGCATAGGGCATGGGCTTGGGTTTGCTGGAAGGATGGACCAGTTGGGAATGGGGCTTTCTAGGCAAGGTTGGGAATTGGGGGCTCCCCAGAGTTCCCCGGCTCCATCCAGCCCAGAGCCCACCTGGTGGCCAGCAGTTTGGAGGTGAACGGATTAGTCTTGACGAAGTCTAGGAAAGTCCGCTGGCAGAAGAGGTAAGCGCAGCTCACGACCCCACAGATGGCCCTGGGGACAAGGGGAGGTGAGTCGGCTTGGGCCAGGAGGAGGCCCCTAGCTGGCTCTCAGGGACCCAGGCCGGGCTCACCCCAGTGCCACAAAAAAGAAGATCTCCGGCAGATCAAAGGGCACGTCCACGCGGAAACTGGTCTTGAAGAGGGAGGTGATGGTCTCTGGGAAACGAGGGGCAGGGTCCTCGGTCATGCAAGTCCCAGAGCGGTGGAGGTGGCAGGAGGTGGCCGCCCTGCACGCTGCCCCCCTCATCCCTCCTGCCCAGCACTCCTCCCCCTGCCAGGAGCCGGTGTCAAGAGGAAGGAGGAGGGGGAGAGGGAGGAGTGGGGACAGGCGCCAGGGGCCTCACCCTGCTCGCTGTTGAAGACGGCCAGGAGGCGGAAGGTGAAGGCCCCGCAGGTGGCAGCGAAGAAGCCCCTCCAGTAGTCCCAGACGGAGAAGTGGGAGGACACGACCTCGATGCTGAACAGGACACCTGGGGCCACGCTGCGCTCAGGACCCCGCCCCCACTCTCCAGGCTGCAGGAGCCCCTGTCACCCTCTCCCTGACCTGCTCTCCTACAGCCTGACCCCTGTGTCCTAAACTGAAGTGGAGAGGACCTCCGCTGGCCAGGGAGCACGGCCAGCCGGCTGTGGCATGTCTGTGTGCACTTCTTTCTCCTCCCTGTCAGATCGGGACCCTTGGATCCCCATTTACTAATGAGGAAGCCAGGCTCAGAGAGGTGAACTCACTGGCAGGGGTCACACAGCGGGAGCTAGGTTTCAAGCCCACATCTGTCTAAGGTAACCCTGGAGCTGCTGGATGCCCACCAGTCTCCCAGGGTGGCTGTGCCACAGCCGGTTGCAATGAGGCTAGGATTCGCTGCACTGCTCAATCTAGCAGGGCAAGTGAGGCCCGGGCACAGGGAAGGCCAGAGTGCAGGGGCAGGGGCGTGAGGGAGGGTCTCACCGCTGAAGGGGGCTGCGAAGACCGTGGCCACACCCACGGCCGCTCCAGCCACCAACATCTCATTTTGCTTGCTCTTGTTCTGGGGGACGGAATCCTGGGCTCAGAGCCAGACTCCTCCCGCCTACCTCCCTTTCCTCCAAGAGCCTCCCCGGCCCCTCACCTGGGGCTCCCCAATGGTCGTGGTGCGCACACGGCCCAAGTAGGCAGCGATCATCACGCTCAGGTGCACGTAGGGTCCCTGCCAAGGCACGGGTGGGTGCAGGGCCTGGGGAGCCAGGGCCTGGCCCTCACTGCACCTGCTCCTCCTTGTCCTACTAAGGGACCCAGGCAGGGGAGCACATGGAGGCTCACCCAGAGAGTCCCACTCGCACCCGCCTGCAGACCCCAGGGCCTTCCTGGGATGGCTCCGGCAGGTCTGGGAGCCTGGCTTGTCTCTTCCCTCAAAACTGAACTCAAAGGCAGGGACCGGCTTTGGCGGGGGCTGGGCAGCGGGACAGGAAGTCGGGGTTGGGAGCTCCAAGCCTGCTCCTACCACTTTGCCCAGGAAGATGGTGCTGCCGGCGGCCAGGGTGCAGGAGAGGCCCACCACCTTGGCCCCGAAGTTCTTGATGTCCAGGTAGTCCTCCAAGACCACACCTGACAAGATGGTCTTCAGCTCTGGGATTCCAGAACCTTGGCGGGGAGGACGGGTCGAGAGGGGCTAGATTAGAATTCCTAACCCTCTGCCCTGTGCACAAGGTTTTAATGTCATGGTCATGTTGGAGCCTCCTGCACCCACGTGGTTAGGATGCACAATCTCACTTTGCAGATGAGGAGACTGAGGGTCAGAGAGGAGATGTGAGTTTTTTTGTTCTTCCAGCCAGTGGCAGGGGAGGGGGATCCCAGGCTGAATGTCAGGCCTCACTGGAGGCACTTGAGAGCCCCTACTCAGCACTAGAGGCTGCTCCTTGGTGCTGGCCTGGGCCCCAGCCCTGTAGGGCAGCCTGCCATCATCGGTCCTCCCATAGAGCACACGGGAGCCCTCAGAGAGCAGGCAGAGCCCATGGGCCCAGGAGCCACCCTCTGGTCTTCTTGCTGTGTGACAGCGTGCAGTTTGCTCCCCTGACCATGCCACGGGCTTCTTGCATCCTGAGCCCTCCCCTCCCAAAGCCCACAGGGGACTTTGAAAGGTCTGATTCAGTGAGGACTGCAGGGCAGAACGCGCCCTCGGACTCACCACCAGAGTGGGGCGTGATGCTCTGGGAGAAGCCGGAGGAGAAGGAGAGGAGAGCCACCGGGTACACGGTCCAGGAGAGAAACCGGAGCAGGTGGCCGTCCCCAATCTCCCGGTACAGCCACTGGTGCGCTGGGGATGGCAGGTGTCAGGAGCCACCACAGCCTCGGCAGCCCTTGGTCCAGACGCTGTAGTGCCCACTCACTCACCAGGAAGTGGAGATCCAAGGCCACCACCCAAGAAGTGGCAGGAGTGGGATCTGGGTCCACACCCCAGTTTGCCACCTCCTAGCTGAGCGACCTTGGGCAAGGGACTCAATCTCTCTGAGCCTTTGTTTCCCCATCTGCCAAGTGGACCAGTGTGGACGCCTCCCTGTCAGGGTCACCCAAGACTAAAGGGGACCTAAAAAGGACTAAAGAGGCAGAGTGTGACAGATTCTCCAAAGAAAGTCCTTAGACCTGTCTTGCCCCGTGCCCCCTCCCCAGGGAGGCCTCAGGTTGGAGGTCCGCTGAAGGACAGAGATGGAAAGCTGTATGCCTGAAGTCTAGGGTAACTGAGCAAGGAGGAAGGGTGGAGAAGGAGCAGGCAGCATGAAGGGGTCACAGCACTCAGACAGGAAGGGATCCTGGGAGCATTCAGCTCTCTCTCCCTCACTGTCCAGATGAAGTGATTCAGGCCCAGAGAGGGGCAGGAGCTTTCCCAAGGTCACACAGCAAGTCAGGAGCAAAGTCAGGCTCAGACCCAGGCCTTGTCACCCAGAGCAGCCCATGTGGCAGCCCATGTGGCAGCCCCAAAGTGTGCACAGAATCCCCTGTGCATGCCAGGCAGGGGTTACCTTGGACCACACGCCCAACGGTGAAATTCATGGCATAGCTGATCAGGGCCATGAGCACCCCCAGGGTCATCAGGAAGTACCAGTCCTCACCCACGCGGAACAACTTCTGCTTCAGCCACTCCAGGCCACCTGGGCAGAGTGCTGGGGTCACAGCCCGGGGCAGGGCAATAAGGACTGTCCCCTCCCTGGAAGCCTTCTGGGACAGGGAGGGCCAGGCCAGGGTAGGGTCCAGGATAATCAAAGGGGGCTCTGCCCCATGAGGGTGGGGAGGATGGGTGGCAGGTGATGTGCAGGGCAGTGGGTGCCAGCTCTGTTGTCCCTACCGGAAGGCCTTCCACCTATACCCACTCCCCCCCACCCATCCTGGGGGACTTAGGGAACAATGGTCGACGGGGTGGCCGTGGGGAGGCGGCTGGCAGTTACAGCTCCCACCCCGCATCTCAGCCAGGTCTGCAGCTCAGACAGCGCAAGGTTGGCAAGACCTGCATCATCTCAGGCCCTGTTGGCCATGGGTGCTATGGGCCCCCTGGGCAAGCCCTGGCCCACCAGCTGCCAGCCCCACCTGGCTGCGGGCAGCAGCCCCTCCGCTGCACTGTGCCTCTCTCTGGGGTCCCTGCCTTCTCTGCCCTCTGCTAAGTGAGCAGTGAACTTGGGCCTCCAAGCACAGGTGGAGCTGGGTAGAGTGACAGTGACAGCCTTGGCTGTGTCTCCCCGGAGGCAGAGGCAGACACTGGCACAGCCAACGCCCAGAGGGGCGGACAGGTCACCCCTGAGAACCTGGCAGCACTGCTCGGGATAAGCGACGGGAGGAGGGTGGCTCCCAGCTTGGTGGGCATGGGCTTGGCAGTGGGGAATAGAAGAGGACCCAGCTCTCACCTCGGATGCCTCGGCGAATGCGGGGACACGGGCCCCACAGTTCCTGCAGGGCCACCGGGCTCCCTGAAGAGCCCTCACGAAGCCCCACCAGCTCTTCCATTGGGTCCCTGATGAGCAGACAGACAGGCGGACCCTCCAGCAGCTCCACACCCTCGCCCTGCCTCCAGCGTCCTCAGGACTCAGTCTCCCGAACAGCAAGGGAAGGGGCCATGTTTTCTGCTCCTGTGTGCACATGTGTGTGCATGTGTGGGGTTGTCCTGGGGGGTTCCAGGGCTCTTCCATATCCAGCAGCAGAGCCCTGGTCAGTCTCCTCTCCCCTGGCCCCGCTCCAGCTCCTCTGGGACCCTCAGCTGCTTCTACTGCTCAGAAGTCGCTCTGCCCAGGGACCCCACTCTCTCACTGCAGGTCCCCTTGGGGGCTTTGATTCCCTGTGCCCATCCCTGAGCAGCTGTGGCTCTCAGCTTAGGCCACAGGAGGCAGGAAAACCCCAGGTGCAGAAGGATCCCCCTTGAGGGTCAAAGTGAGGTCCTGGTTCCTGTCCCCAATCTCCTCCTGCCTTGCCTGCCCTGGACCTGGTAGGTTCTCTCCATGTCCCTGTCCCACCCCAGTAGCCCTCACCTGTCAGTCCGTCCTGTTGTCCTGCGGCGGCACCAACTGGCCCTCCTCTAACAGAGCCTCTTTACCGGGTGCACCTGGACAGGTGTGCACACCACCAATCAGCATCCTCCCCTCCCCCGCCCGGGCCATGTTCCTGAGCCATTAAGAATGACCTTGACAAACCACCCCGAACCGCCTGGGCCCACTGAGCTGCAGTGCAGAGCTGCCAAGGGGCTGGGCAGGGAGGCTGCCAAGTGTCCCTTTCACACAGAGCTGGCAGAGAGGGGCACTGACCTCATAGCAGGCTCCTGGGGAATCCTGGGGGGAAATTGCTCCTGGAGGACGGCGGGGGGCGGGGTCCTCCACTGACCCCAGGCTCAGGTTCTCTGAGCTGGACACGGGAGGATTTGAAAAAGCAGAAAAGGAGAGGGGAGAAGGTGGAGCAGAGGAGAAAGCGCCCTGGTGGAGGAGGTGGCACAGCATGACTGTGACCTCCCCAGGGCCCTCCACAGAATCTCTGCGGCCTGTGGGAACCCAGGGGTGCTTAACCACCGAACCATATCCCCAGCCCATTTTATTTTTTGAGACAGGGTCTTGCGTAGTTGCTGAGGCTGGTATTGAACTTGAGATCCTCTGGCTGCAGCCTCCAGAGCCACTGGATTACAGGCGTGTGTCACCATGCCCATCACCCTGTTTTAAAGGAATGGCATTGCAGAGAGCCAAGGTCTCTTGTCTGAGATCACAGAAGCAGGTCCGGAGTGGGGCGCACCTGTAGTCCCAGCTACTCCAGACGCACAAGGATTGAGGACCGCTTGAGCCCAGGAGTTCAAGCCCAGCCTGGGCAACGGCAAGTTCCCGAGACCCCATCTCAAGTCACCACCACCACTAACAACGAAAAAGATCCCAGGGTGGAGCCAGGTGACCCTGCAGGACGTGGTCCTGCCTGGGTGGTCTGTCTTGTTCAGGGGCAGGAGGAGCCTGAGGGCAGTGACCTGGGGTGACTGGAGACCTCCAGAGCCTGGTGAGGAACTTGAACTTGATCAAGTCCCAGAAAACTGCCTCTGAACTATGGTATCCCGGTGTCCCCTCTGCCTGAGGACCTCTGGGTAAATGCCACAGCGCTTGTCTCTCCTTGACAGAGACTAGGAACACGGGCTTCGGGGAGATAGCAAGGGGGCAAGCATGTGTCATGTGCCTGCCACTCACTTCATCCTCTCCACACCCCCGTGAGCAGGGGGCATCATCACCAGGTTGCAAATGATAAAAGGAGGGCCAGAGAGGTGCAGTCACTCAGCCGGGGTCACACAGCAGAGGATGAACTCAGGCCTACACCCTGTAGCTCTTTGCCTACTGGGAGCCCCTCCAGCCATGGTTTGGGCACAAAACTGAGGGTTTGAACTGGTTGCCACTTTTGGAAGATTTGGGCAAGAGATATGGGACAATTGCCTCCCAAAGTCACCCGCTCTAAAATCACAATGGTCCTTCAATAATTTGTTGAAATCAGGGCCCCTGGGCGGCCTCTGCGTGTCATCTGTGATGTGCGGGTGGGGGCTTGCTGCTCTGCAGTCTGCATCCACCCTCACCTTGGCCTCTCTACTGCCCACTGTGACAGTCATAGGAGAGCTGGCTGCACTGTTGACATCCCAAACCCCAGGCTCTGATCTCAGGCAGCTGCCACCACAATCCCACGCCCATGCCCTCACTCCCTGGTCCTGCAAGCACCAGGAAACTGAGAAGAGCCCAGCAAGGGACATGTGCCCAGGGCAAGTCCCTCCCAAAGTCACTGTCCCCATAAGCCAGCCCCCAGTTTCTCCACCAGGTGCCTGGATTGAGTGGCTCAGCAGGGTCAGACCAGGTTTGAAGCCAGAGCAGCTCTTCCACCCTAATTCTCTCACCACTCGGAGCCTCCGTTTCTTCTTCTGTCCAATGAGAATAGCATGGGCCCAGGGCACAGGGTGTGTGCCTCATACATCCAAGTGTCCCAGCCTAGAGCAGTGCCCAGTACATAGGGTAGGAGTTCCATCAGAGATTCCGTAACACTGGGCTCTGGCTGGCTGGGGGTGGTGGTGGTGGTGCAGAGAATGGATTACTGGTCCTTCCCAAGACCCTGAATCCTCATCTTGGGGGGCTACCCCTCCACCCAGCACTGAGGATTAAACCCAGCAGCACTCTACCACTGAGTTATGTCCTCAGCCTTCCTGCTTTTTACTTGGAGACAGGACCTCACCAAGTTGCCCAGGCTGGCCTTGAACTTGCGATCCTCCTGCCTCAGCTTCCTGAGTAGCTGGGATTACAGGCACGGCACTGTGCCCAGCTGGCTCTAGGGAGCTGTGTTTATGAGAAGCTCCCAGGGGAGGGGAGGCCTGCTGGGTTCAAGGGCTTGGAGCTTTTTGAAGCTCCGCCTATCCCTGTGATCCAAAGGAAGAAACATGCCTGGAGCCAAAGGAATGGTCTTGATGACCTTTCCAGGTCCCTCATGGCCACTGAAGCCAGAGCATTCAGTATTTATGTGGATGACGCCTCAGGGATGGGGAGAGGGGAGGAGGAGGGGTGGGTGGGGTGGGTAAGGGATCAGACATCCAGGGGCCATGACTCAGGCCCTCAGCCCCATGACAGTGTGTCTGCATTTAGCCCTGGCTCCTGTTTCCCTGGCGGGTGGCGGGCTCTCCGGCCCCCCATCCTGCCCCCACCTCACCTCATTTCTGGTATCTTCCCTGGACCCTGCCAGAACCTCTTGGCCAGTCTGGGCCAGGACAGGTGGCTAGGAATCTCCACAGGGGGCCACAGAGCCCTCTTGCTCCAGCACCACCCTGGCCCTGTGTCCTGCCCTGCCCCTGTGTGAAGCACCACCAGCCCTAGCAATGACCCTGTTCAGGGACTCCCAAGGGTGAAGCTCCATGGTTCCACGGGAGCCAGGAGGAGAGGCAGGCCCCACGACGAGAACCCCCAGGCCAATAGGGCAGGAGATGCTCTGATGGATGCGGGAGGCGACAGGTGCAGAAGTCTTAGCTCACGGGAAGGCCATGACAAGGCCAGGTGTTGTGGGCACCTGGACGGGGCCTTGGGGGACTGGGCCAGTCAGAGGCCTCCATGTTTGAGCCATCTGGGAAGGAAGGGGAGGATTTGGAGAGGAGAGCAACCTGGACAGAGCAGACAGCCCACCGCCTCCCAGAAAGGCCTTCCGCTGGCTTCTGGCCCCTGGTCCAGCGTGATCTCAGTTGCAGCTCTGAGCAGTGGGTGAACAGAGAGGGACTGCTTGGGGCTTTCTGGGCCAGCCTCTTAGCCATAGTGGGTGTATTCAAGAAGGATTTGGTGGGGCTGGAGCAGTGGCTTGGTTAGGGTTCTTGCCTGACATTCACAAGGATGTGAGTTCAAATCCCAGCACTACCTACACAATGAAGTGTTAGAGCAACAAAAGCCACATGAGAAACTAAATAAAATGGATCCCCCCCCCCCCCGTCCCTCTCTCTTTAAGAAGAAGAAGGAGGAGGAGGAGGATTTGGTGGCCGGATTTGGTGGCTGGAGTGGTGGCTCAGTGGTTGGAGCGCTTGCCTGGCACATGTAAGGACCAGGGTTTGAACCCCAGCACCACATACACAACTAAGTATCAGAGAAACAAAGTCCAGATGAAAAAATAAATATTGATTCTCTCTTTCTCTCTCTTAAAAAAAAAAAGGAAAGGAAAGGGGGAAAAAAGAAAGAAAGAAAGAAAAGGATTTTAGATTGGATACTTCTGGGTTCCAATCCCAACTCTGCCAGGGACCTGAGGTCCAGTCCTCCCGTTTCTGTGAGGCTCCGTTTCCCCGTCTATAAAATGGGCACAATTCCTCCTCCGCAGGAGCTGTGGAGGTCGGAGGGGCCGTGAAGGGACCCTCACAGGGGGCGTCCAGAAGGCAGGGCTAGGACAACGGTCTCCGGAATTCTCTTCCAACTCAGATGGGCCAGCTGCAGCCCCGAGTCTCCTCGGTGCGGGGGTCAAGCACACAGTTGCTGGGAATCAGCCTCCTAGATCTTTAAGGACAGTCACCAAGTTATCTGCCCTCGCCCCCAGTCTGAGTCGAGCCCCCAGCTCTGCTGGAGCTGCTAGCTTTCTTCTCTCTAGGTCCCTAAATGTCCTGAGAGGGGGACAGGGGGGCATGGACTCCAGGTCCCTGAGTGAGCTGGCAAGGGGACAGCTGCACACTCTGCCCCACCCCCAGGGCTGTCTTGGCCTCTCCTGAGATGGGCTGCAAATAGAGCTTTCTGCTCCCAGCCGTCCAGCAGTGGGTCCTTCCCTCTGGGGACCTCACACAGTCCCTAGAGAGTCCCCAAGCTGCTGGGGGAAGCAGCCAACCTACACAGTCCTAGGGCGGCACAGCAGTGGCAAGGGGACAGGATCCACCCCTGCCCTGCGAGTGCGGAGGCCCTGGGGCTGGAGCCGTCGCCTGGCATTCCAGGCAGTGAGCTCAGCGCTGCGGCCTGCGGCCTGCGTGCGTCGGGCTGTCAGCAGCACGGGTTCTCAGCAGAAGATCTCCAGCCCCCTCTGGGCCACGAAGAGGCCTAAATTTAGCTGGTAGACAAGGGGGCTGGCCCGAGCCCAGGGACCGGCGGGCCTTATAAAGCGCTGGCAGGCCGGGCCCACACGCTCCTCTAGAGGCCTGCGCCCACGTCTTTGTCCTGTGCAGCCCCTGCCCTCCTGGACAGGGCCCGGTGCTGCCCGTGGATGAGCCACCGGACCTCCTCCTCCTTCAGAGCGGAGAGAAGTTTCCATTCCTCCTCCTCCTCCTCCTCGTCCTCCTCCTCCTCCTCTTCTGCCTCCCGCGCCCTCCCTGCCCAGGACGCCCCCATGGAGAAGGCCTTGAGCATGTTTTCTGAGGATTTCGGCAGCTTCATGAGACCCCACTCCGAGCCCCTGGCCTTCCCAGGCAAGTGCTGGGCTCCGAGGGGAGGGGACACACAGGTGGGGACGTCCGCTCCAGGGCACCAACCAACGTGTGGCCGTGGCTGCCACCCGCCTGGGCTGGAGCTGAACAGCAGAGGCCAGCAGCCAGTGGCTAAGAAAGAGGTGGCCCTGGGGTGAGGTGTGGCTTCAGTGGCCATGTACCTGTGACCAGGCCCTGGCTAGAGCCCTGGATGGCTGGAGGGGACAGGGGGCATCAAGCACCTGGGTGGGGCTGCTGCAAGCTGTCATATACGTGCTCGCGCACGCGCACGCACACGCACACACACACATGCATGTGGCCACACACACGCATGCACACACTCACAATCTGTGTTGAGGGGGGCCCACCCCACCACAGAAGCTGGGCCAGCACCGTGAGGAGGGCTCTGCTCTGCCGCGGAGTCGCCAGGGAGACCCACACACTTCTCAAGAGAAGGGCAGGCAGCACATCCTGGACACAGCCCCTGGCATGCCCAGCTCAAGGCAGCTGTCCCCACAGCCCGCCCCGGGGGGCCTGGCAACATCAAGACCCTTGGAGACGCCTATGAGTTTGCAGTGGACGTGCGGGACTTCTCCCCCGAAGACATCATCGTCACCACTTCCAACAACCACATTGAGGTGCGGGCGGAAAAGGTAAGCCTGGCCCCACCCCACTTCTGGGTCCCTGACTGCCCTCCTGGACCCTCTGCCTAGTCCAGGCCTTACTGTCCCCTTCTCCCACCTCCCAGGGCCTCAGGCCCTCACCGCTGCCCCTTCCCCACCCAAACTTACCCCGGGAGAACTACAGATCTTGTCCCTGCCACTCCTGGGTCACGGCCCCCATCTGCTTATGCCACAGTGCCCTGTGATGGCTAAATTCGGCCTTCAGGAGCCCAGGGCAGCTGAGTGGCCTTGGTGGGGGTGATGGATGAGGGACAGAGGGCTGTGGACAGAGGGGACCTGTGGGCTGAGTCACGTGGGTGGGAGAGGACAGGAGCAGACGGCGGGATGGAGCGTAGACAGCAGTTCTGGCAGGATGGCCGGGAGATGGGGCAGGGCAGCAGAGGGTGGGTGTCCCCACATGCCACACCCCCACCCCTCTTCCAGCCTGGAGCCAGAGGCCCAAGCCTCACCTTGAGTCCCCTCTCCAAATGGGCCCAAGGCTGGGCAGAGCCCTGAAATTCAGGGCCACACATCCTGGACCACAAATTCCTTCACCTAGGGGCTCAGGGTCACTGGGTCACCAGGGGCCTCCACCTCAGAGGAAGGCGTGGCCATGCCTGCTAGGGAAGGGGCCCCAGGCTACTACAGAGGTCTGCTCAAGGCTCCTCCTGATCCCCAGAGGCTTTGTCCCCTGTGCACAGGAAGCTGGTCCCTCAGGTGCTTAGAACCAGCCCCGCCACGCTGACTCCTTTGGACGCTATGTGGTGGCTGGGCTGTGGAGGAGGGCGGGGTCTGGTCCCAGTAGACTCCAGTGTGTCTGGGCATCCAAGAGGGCTAAGGAACCCCAGCATCCTAGCCCCTACCACAGAGCCTCTGTCCTGGCAGAGTCCCCCTTGGGAACACGGGAGCCCCTCCGTGCACCTGTCCCTGCAGAGCCCGTAGCTGTGGCCATGGCTGTCCTGGCCATAACCGCCCCCCAACAGCAAAACCACTCAGCCCACGGGGCTCGGCTGAGATCAGAGTGGGGAGAGAGCCTGAGGCTTCAGACAGGGTCCTGACCAATCACCCTCCCCAGCTGGCAGCGGATGGCACCGTCATGAACACCTTTGCTCACAAGTGCCAGCTACCGGAGGACGTGGACCCGACATCGGTGACCTCAGCCCTGCGTGAGGATGGCAGCCTCACCATCCGGGCACGTCGTCACCCGCACACAGAGCATGTCCAGCAGACCTTCCGGACGGAGATAAAAATCTGAGGCCCTCGCCCTCCCCAGCCCACCTCCTCCCCAGCTGGCCTGCCAGCCAGGTCTCCCCTCCCCTCCACAACAGCCTGCAGGGCATCTCAGCCCGCAAGACCCCAGGCCCCTGGTGGGTCGTTCCCTCCACTCCGCCCAGTGCAGGCCAGGGACCTCCTTGCTCCACACGTGAACCCCAGCTTCCAGCCATGGTCTCCTTTACTTCAAATAGAGGGGTTAGTTAGGCAGGGACAGAGAGGTCCCATAGAACCTGCTTTGGGGACAGAGGGTGGGGACAGGCAAATGATCTCAGGACAGACAGACAAATCCTTTGATCTGTGGAGTCTCTGCAAGGCCCGGGTCTGGGGATGGGAAGGTCACTGTCAGAGGTGCCCACCTGGGTGGAGCTGTGGAGGGCCCAGGGAGGCCATGTCGGAAACCTGCCTCCGGTGCCCTCCAAACTCCAAACCAGATGGCAGGCTGCCCACTGCCTTTTGCCCCTGACAGCAGCTGTGCCAGGGTAGGGCACGCTGTCCATAGAATTTTTCCAATACAGCTGGTCGGTGAGCGACAGCCTGAAGCTCCTGATGTCCTCTACCTACTGGTGCCTCCAGGTGAGGCTGGGCCAAATCGGGGCTGCTCCCCAGAGCAAGAGAGGCCAAGTTGGACCCAGGCTTCTTGCAACCCTCCTTCCCCCTTCTTAATCTATGAATCTAGAGTTCGATGTGTGTAACACACGCACACCCACATTGTCCTTCAAATACTCAGAATTAACCATCGGCTGAGACTGAATTCAGAGCGTTCTAAGATCAAATTTGGGCTGGGTACTACAGCAAACACTTGTAACCCTAGAAATTCTGGAGGCTGAGGCAGGAATATAGAAAGTTCAAGACCAACCTGGGCAATTTAGTGAGACCCTGTCTCAAAATAAAACTGAAAAGGGCTGGGGATGTGGCTCAGAGGTTATGCACCCCTGGGTTCAATCCCCAGTACCAAAGGGAAAAAATTCAGATTTAGTGTTAGTGTTTGCATTCCCACCTGTGAGAAGACAGGCTCTGAGCTCCTAGTGCCAGGCTCGGTCACCGACGGCTGGAGGTGAACCAGGTGTCTAGGCTGCTCGCAGCCAGCTCTGTGCGCTGAGGAGTGTCCCCTCCCTGCCTCGCCCTGGGTCTGCACCCTGCCCCATCCAGAAGAAAATCCTTCAGCCCTTTTCCCTCCTGATCCCCAATCCAGGGCAGGGACCCCTGTCACACTTCACCCAGGGGAACCCCTCTGCCTGCAGACTCTGGCTCAGTCTGTCTTGTACATACAGAAGGGGTGAGGGGACATGAGGGCTCGAAGTCACTTGGAGGCCCCAGGGCAAGTGCCTTTCTGGTCAGTGCTCTGCAGGGAGCCATTCGGGGGTCCTGGGGGAGGACCCGGGTGGGGCATGGGAGAGCTGGCGCTGTAACCTGTACACACAATAAACAGTATCACAGCCTCTGGAGGCCCAGTTCCTAATTCCCGAACCCGGGGTTGTGCAGGAAGCAGGTTAGGTTAAGACCTGCGGGGGTAAAGCAAGTGCCCCTTGGCCTCCACTGGCTCCCAGGACCCCCCTGCAGGAATCCCAGGATTATTTCAGTGAAAAATCTTTGCAGTCCCCCAGTCTCCTGGTCCCCTCCCTTTATGTTCATTCTTTCAATCAAAGCCATTTATTGTTTGTGACTGTACCAAGAGCTGCCTCCAGCACTAGCCCAGGTGAAGGGACGTAACACTGGGCAGGCTGCACAAGGTCGCCTGCCGCTTGAAACCCTTCTACCGGACTGGGGCTCTGGGACCCAGAGAGGCCGAGTGACCGGTGTAAGGTCACACAGCTCCTGAGCACATCGGCTGGAAGCTGCGTCGGGTGCAGTGCTGCCTGGCTCAGGACGCCTGGGGGCTCTCTGGGGCACCGCCACCCCGCACTCTCCCGGCGAGTGAAATCGGAGCACCAGGCGCTGCAGTCGGGAGGACGGGAGGGGAGAGGGGTGCGGTATTTCCAGCCTCCGTGACTCACTGATTCCACTGGGCTATTTGCAGCCCCGACACTCATCTGCGCGGGGCTGGGGTGGGGACAGGCCCAACCGGCTTCCGGTCTTCGCCCCCCACTCAAGGTCAAGTTCGCCCGGGAGACGAGGCGGCTCCGCGAGTGGGCTCAGTGCGCGCTCCAGGCCCAGCAGCCTCCTCCGGGGACCGCGGTCGAGGACACCAGGCCCGCGTCGGGCCGAGCGGCCGCCGGGGACCGGGCTGGTCCGGTGTCGGGAGTCCTTGGCCGCCGCCCCAGCCAAGGTGACCCTGCCGGGGACGAAGGCGGGGACGTGGGGGCTCCGCCCTTTGGGCGCCCGGCTCGCTGCAGTCTCCGGGCGCCCCCGCCCTCCCCGGCTAAACAGAGGCCAACTGTCCCGCCCGCCCGGGAGGAGTAAGGAGTAATTATAGCCGCCCATTCATTGAGAGCCCGGCTAGTCCCCTCCTTAGTCCCGCAAGGTGGATACTAATTATAATTGTACAGAGGATATGGAGGTTCAGAGAGGTCAAGCAACTGGCCCAAGGTCACCCAGCTTGGCAGCGGCACGGCTGGGAATTGAATCTTTGCGGCTCTCTGTTGGGTCAGGTCAGATCAACCCACCCCCAACACCACCCCAACAGGACTCCCTGGAAGCCCCCATCCACCTGCGGCTCCTACAGCGAAAGGGGACTCTCATAGCTTGTAACTTTCCGGGAAGGGGGAAAGAAGCCACCCTCTGGCCTGGAGACCTGTGGGGGAGTCTAGGTCAGGTGGTGCCACACACCCTAGGAGTGATCCATGAGAAGGACTAATTCTAGAAAAGCTTCCAGTTTTCAAAAGCAATTTACTGGCAGCCCTGTGTGGCTTACGTGCCTCATCAAGCCACCTGCTATCTGCAGAAGAAATGCAGGCCCTGAAATGCAGATAAGAACAGCACAAGTCACCCAGCAGCAGGGACATCTGTGAAGCACACTCAGAGCAGATCAGAGCACACAGGGAGTTGAGGATAATTCCTCCTAATCACAACGCACAGGTTGCAAGCAGAACCAATCAGCCTGGGCCAGAGTGACCTCCAGTTGTCAACCACACTGAGCTCTTGAACGTCTGAGGTCATCCCGCCGTCAGCCCCGGTCAGGAGTGGACCTCTCTGGAAACTTCCATGGGCTTCCAGTGAATCTGGAGGGCAGCAGCACACGGGCCATCTCCTCCTTGTGAGGGCCACGGTCCCCTGAGGGAGTCCCCTTCCCTTTCCTCCTTTCCAACCCCTTCTCATAAACCCCGGCCGGCTACTGAGTGACGTATCTGAAATCTTTCTGACCTGGTTGCAAGAAGTGGGGTTCAAGGGTGGTTCTCTGTGCTGCCTCGGTGAAGTCCCCAACCCTGTAACAAGGGGACAGGAGAGATTCTTTTTGTTGTTGTTGTACCAGGGATTGAACCCAAGTTACTCAACCACTGGGCCACAGGGTTTTTGTTTTGTTTTGTTTTGTTTTAGAAAGAGGGACAGTGAGAGAGAGAATAAATTTTACTTAGTTTTTCACGTGGCTTTCGTTGCTCTGACACTTCGTTGTGTACGTCGTGCTGGGATTTGAACCTGCGTCCTTCTACAGGTGAGGCAAGCGCAGTAACCACTGAGCCGCTGCTCCAGCCCAAGAGGTTCCCTTGTTTAAGGTCAGAGGCCTTTTCTTCCAGAAAACCCTTCAGAGGAGCCAGCTCAGTCACAAAGCACGAGAAGCCTCAGGCCTGTGTGTGTTCAGATCCTGTTCCCAAACCCTGTCTTCAAAAGGAGCCCTCTTGGTATAAAAGCAGTTCATGCCTGGCAGGAAGGGCAGGCAGAACCTGAGGCCACCCGCTTGTCCTGTGCCACCTCTCAGGGAGCCAGCCAGACGGGACTCATGATATGATGGGGGGACTTAGGCCCAGAGAGGGTTAGAGCCGTTCCCAGGATCACACAGCAAGTTGGCAGAGGTGAAATGAAGATCTCAGATCCCCACCCTCCATGGCCCCCGCCTCCCTCCAGCTGCTCCCCACTCAGTCCTGGATACTGTTCCGCATGCCGGACAGGGCCCTATCGTGCCCACTCGCTCCCAAGCCAGGATGGAGAAGGAATAAAGTAAATGTTTATTGAATTAAATAATAAGCCAAGGGGGCTGGAGCAGTGGCTCAGCAGCAGAGCAGTAGCCCGGCATGCAAGGGACCCAGATTCAAACCCCAGCACCACGTACACAACTAAATGTTGGAGAAGTGAAAACCAGATGAAAAAATAAATAAAAGCTGACTCTCCCTTTCTCTCTCACTCTCTCTCAAGCCAAAAAGCCTCAGTAGGGAGCGGGGGGGGGGGGGCGGTCAGTCAAAGACACCGGGAGCCTGACCACCTGCAACCGGGCCTTCTCTGCTGCCTCTGAGCCCTGAGACTTTGAGCAGGTCACCTAGCCCCTGTGCCGTTGTGGGCCGTCTGTAAAGTGGCACCCGTAGGCCCACGTACCCGGGAAGGCTCAGCCTCCGTGATTGCACTTTGATTTAGAGTCCGATATCCCCAGAGCCCCCCACACTGTCCCCGGCCGCATCAAGACCTGGAGCTTAAAGCTCTTCCCCTCTTAGAACACCCAGCCTGGGCCCTGGGAGCCTCTCCTCCCAGGTGCTCAAAGGCGGGTGTAGACCGCCCTCCAGGGCGGCGCTGGGGAACCAGTGGCCAGAGTGTCACATGCATGCTGAGCTCTTGTGATGTGGTGCTGGTGGACATCTGGACAAGACCAGGTCGCACCTACCCAGGCTCTGGCCCCAAACGGGAGAGGGTCCTGGAGGAAGGTGCTGCGGACTGCTGGACGGTGCCCGGGCAGGGGCTCTGGGGAGGGTCGCTGTCTACGTCGGCACAGCCAGGCCAGCCCACAGCCCGCACACAGGGGTGCTCTGCCAGCAGCCACAGGGGTCATTCCCCAGCTCTGGGGCCTCCTGTGAGAGTCTGGGGACTACAGGAAGGGGGGTCCTCTGGGTGCCCCCTGAGGAACAGAGCCAGGCAGCTGGAGAGGAGAGGGAAGGATCACAGGTCTGATTGCTCCTCCTCCCTCCCACACAGTCCTTGACCACTTAGGTACTGCTGCTGTAAGGCACCGGGGACAGTCCTGAGTGGCAGGGAGGCCAACCCAGAGCATGGTCCCTTACTCATAGATTCAATCACTAAGTCCCTGTAAACTTGGCCGGTAGGAAAAAAGATCTGAGGTCAAGCAAACCTGGCTCTGCCCTGAGTAGCTGTGTGACCTTGGGCTGCTCACTTAACCTCTCTGAGCCTCGGTCCCTTGTCTGTAAAATGGGACAAGGCTGTGATAGAGATGGACTCAGCTCTCCTTTGGAGATGACTCACCACGGTGCACTAACATTGCTATTTAGAGCCTTTGGTTTCTGGAACATTCTCTCCTTTTGCATCCATACCCCACTTCCCCAGCCCTACTCTTCTATGATTTTCTCCCACCTCTCAGACAGCACCTGTCTCTCTTCCTTTTTCTTCTTTTTGTTACAGGGTAAATATTTTTCTATTAAAAAAAGCGAAACTGTCACTCTTACACATTTATAAAGTGGACAGGCTGAAGGTTCTGATTATCACTGCTATTGAAGCAAAATCCTCATAACCTAAAATTCGCCTTTTTAAGGTGCACAGAGCCGTCAATCACCTTTACCCAGTTCCAAAACATTCTCATCGCCGTCAGAGGAGACCCTGTTCCCATGAAGCCATTCCCCTTCTCTTCCCCAGCTGCTGGCCGCCACCGACCTGCTTCGTGCCTCTGTGGATCAAACTGCTCTCGCGGTCGCCTGGGGGACCAGGATGTGCAGGTTTCGTGTGACATGTCTTCCTATGCCCGTGGCTGTGCACCCAGGGGTGGAGTTGCTGGCTCTTGTGGTGGCTCAGTGCTTGTTTAAGAAAATGCCAGCCTGGGGCTGGAGCGGCGGCTCGGCGGTTACGGCGCTGGCCCGGCAGGCGAAGTGCACGGGTTCAAACCCCAGCACCACGCACACAATGAAGTCTCAGAGCAACAAAGCCCCATGAAAAACTAAATAAATTGATTCTCTTGGTCTCACTCTCCCTTTCTCACTGTCCTTCTCTCTTTAAAAAATAGAAAGATAGCCCTAGATAATGAAGTATATATGCATTTGTTCTTGAACGTTTGATAATGTTTCCCCCCAATTGCAACTCTGTATCATCTAATAAAAAATAAAAATAAATAAAAATAAAGCGCCAGAATGCTTTCTAGCACTTTACATTCCCACTGAGGATTTTACCGACCTTGGTCTGGGGGTGGGTCAGGGGGAGAGTGGATGTGCAAGGCCCTGGGTCCCGTCCCCAGCCACACATGCGCACACGCACACACACAATATTCCTTGCGCCACAATTAACGAGGAACCCAGCAAGATGTTGCCACCAGTTCAAAGGGGAGTCAAAGGACAGACACACTTGTAGATCAGGGAGTACTGGAGTGAGGACAGTCTTCGGGGGGGAGTCCAGGGACCCGCCCACAGGATGGACGGACCTGCCTGTCGGTAGACAAGCCTGCGTGGCATTCCTGTGTGTTATTTACAACATACAAGAGTTGCAAAATGGCTCTCAGGCAAGGGGAGCAGTCCAGCTCAGGCCCCAGAGAATCAGAAAGTCAGATGCCTGGGAGCACCCAGGGCTGGTCTTTGCTTTTGACATTGCAGGGGATGGAACCCAGAGCCTCATGCATGCTGGCCGAGGGCTTCACCACTGAGACAGATATGCCGCCAGCCCCTTCCCAAATGTCCTTACACTTCCTTAACCTTGGGCTGCCAGCCTGGCCTTCCTCCAAGCCATCTCTGAGTGGCTGCAGTCGCCCACTCCCATGCCAATGGCTCTCTCATCTCCAGCCTCGCCCTTGCCCAGAGGTGCTTTAGGGGATGGACCACGACCTGTCCCATCGCCCCAGCATGTCCCAGGGGGTCTCGCATGGGGCGTGCCCTCCGGAACCTGTCATCTTTGTCCGTCCCTGCTCGTCCTGTCCCTCTGTGCCCCCACTCCCTCACATGCCAGGCCCTGCCCTGGGCCCTCAAGCAGTGATCATTCTCCCATTGCTTGCTCATGCAACAGATGTGCACGGAGCGCCTACAGCATACTCCGGGTTCCACACCAGGCTTCGGGTTTGGACTCTGCCTCCTCTGGTTAGAGACAATGCTCAAAGGACGGAACTTCTGTCTGTGTGCCTCAGTTTCCTTCTCTGTAAATGGCGATGTAAATTGTACCCACTCAAGACTGGGGTGAAGTGAACAGATAAAGCACATGGTGTGTAAAAACTGTGGTGCACACACCTGTAATCCCAGGGACTCTGGAGGCTGAGGCAGGAGGATCACAAGTTCAAGGTCAGTCTCGACAACTTAGTGAGACCTGGCCTTGAAATAAAAAATAAAAAGGGCTGAGGATGCAGCTCAGTGGTGGGCCCCACTGAGTTCAAACTTCAGTACCATGAGAAAAAAATAAATGAAATTGGGGTTGGGGATTTAGCTCAGTGGCAGAGCTCTTGCCTATCACGCACAAGGCCCCGAGTTCAGTCCTCAGCCCTGAAAAAAAAGAAATGAAATAAATAAATAAACAATAGAACGAAATTGTCTGTACAGGGGCTGAAGCAGTGGCTCAGTGGTCACAGCATTTGCCTGGCATGCGTGAGGATGCAGGTTCAAACTCCAGCACCACCTATACAACGAAGTGTTGGAGCAAACAAAGCCACGTGAAAAATTAAATAAAATTGATTCTTTCTCTCTCTCACTGTCTCTCTCTCTCTCTTAAAAAAAAATTGGGGGCTGGAGCGGTGGCTCAGCAGTTAAGGTGCTTGCCTGGCAAGCAGGAGGATCCGGGTTCGAAACCCAGCACCACGTACACAACTAAGTGTTGGAGCAACGAAGGCCATGTGAAAAACTAAATAAAGTTGTTTCTCTCTTTCTCTGTCTCTCTCACTGTCCCTCTCTCTTTAAAAAAAAAAAAGTCTAGAATTGTAATGGTGACAGCTCCTTTTATTGAGCAAAGGATAAATAATTTCACCCTCTGAATCTCCACCAAGACCCCCACTATTAAATTCTGAAATGTCACTACTCTGAATGTCACAGAGTGAACACTTGTCATTTTGGATGAAAGAGGCGTTGGTTAGCATGAGCTTGGCTTCTGAAAACACAGACCCTCCAGATGAATGGCAGGTGCGCTTGCCAGGGCCTGGGCCCAGTGCCCTCCAGTCTGAGGATAGGGCGCCACCTGCTGGTGAACAGGTGGATGTGCAGCCACAGCCTCCCTTTCATCCAGGGTCTCAAGGGGCCTTTATAGGTGGGAAATGGCAGGGAGGGAAGGACAGGGAGCTTTACCAGCTTTCCTAATTAATGGACATATGTCATCCAGCTTAGTATTATTTTTGCATTGCTGGGAATGGAACCCAGGGTCCCAGGCATGCTAGGTACGTGCTCTCCTACTGAGCTACATTGCCAGATTGTACTGTGACCTTCTCTCCAGTGGCTCCCTTTACTCAGCCTCCCGGGCCTCATACATTCTGTGTACATTCTTTTCAAAGGTGGGACTGGTCCTAGCGTTCTCTGCTCAGTTTCCTGTGTCCAATCCAGGTCAAAATCTAAATGCTCTGGGGCTGGAGCGGTGGCTCAGCGGTTACAGCACTTGCCTGGCATGCTGGAGGACCCAGGTTCAAACCCCAGCACCACGTATACAAAGAAGCCTCAGAGCAACGAAGGCCACGTGAAAAACCAAATAAAGCTCATTCCCTCTTTCTCTCTCTCTCTCTGACTGTCCCTCTCTATTAAAAAAAAAAAAAAAAAACTCAAGGCGCTTTGATCTCTGATCTCCCCAACTAGAGGGCACACTCCTTCATGCTGAACCTTGTGTGCCTCGAGCACTGATCCACTCCAGGGTCTAGCCCAGAGCCTGCCAAGCAGCAACGACTAATACACACTTGAAGGAATGAATGAAGAGTCCAGTCAGACCCATCGGCCCTGATCCCTCTGCCAGAAGCACACTCTGCCCCCTCCCCTGCAAACTCACTCTCTGGTCGGATCTGTTCAGGTGTCATTTCCTGTAGGATGGCCTCCTCTCTCCAGAGTGGACTGGTCCCCTTCCTCTGTGTCCTGACAACTGTGTTTCCCTTGCTGTATATTGTTGTAGTCAGCTTTGACACCACTGTGACCAAAGGACCTGACAAGAACAATGTTAGAGGAGGAAAAGTTTATCTGAGGGCTCCCAATTTCAGAGGTCTCAGGCCATAGATGGCCAGCTCCGTTGCTCTGGGCAGGGGGTGAGGCAGAGCATCATGGGAGAAGGATGCAGAGGAGGAAAGCAGCTTGGGCATGGCACCGGGGAGCAGAGAGCTCCACTCTACAAGGACAAAGTATATCCCCAAAGCAGGCCTGCAGGGACGCCCCTCCTCTGGTCCACCCCACCTGCTATGGTTTCACCCAGCTCATCCCTATGGGAGGATTAATGCCCTGATTAGGCTGAACTCTCAGACTCAATCATTTCACCTCCAAGCTTTCTTGTGCTGTCTCGAACATGAGCTCTATGTAAACCATAGCGATTATTATTGTTATTGTTAATATTACCATGGTACTGGGGGTTCAACACTCTACCACTGAACTTCATCCCCAGCACCCCTTTCTTTTTTTTTTAAAGAGAGGGACAGTGAGACAGAGAGACAGAATAGTTTTTCATCTGGCCTTTGTTGCTCTGAAACTTAGTTGTGTACGTGGTGCTGGGGTTTGAACTTGGGTGCTTAGGCCTGTCAGGCAAGCGTCGTAACCGCTGAGCCACCACTCCAGCCCCCAGCCCTTTTTTTTTTAATTGTTTTTATTTGGGGACAGGTTTTTAGTAAGTTGCCAAGGCTGGCCTTGAACCTGGGATCCTCCTGCTTCAGCCCCCTACGTCACTGGGATTGCAGGCGGGCACCACTGTGCCAGGCACTCTCGGGGTCCCCTCTGCCTAGAAGAGGCCCTTCCAGAATGAGAGGCCGTGTGCCTACAGTCAGGGATGAGAAGCTGGACGACAGGTTAATCTCAAGGGTGGCGCTCCATGGGACCCCTGGAGAGCAGCACGTACCCTCTCTGTGCCTGGGTGCCCAGCCAGTGAAACAAGCCGAGGAAAGGGTCAGTGTGTGTAAGCTGTCAGTGTCTGTGGGAGCCTAGTCAAATTGTCATTGAATAAATAAATGAACATTCAGCAATTTTTATCTGGGAGCTTTGAGTCACACTTGGAGTTTGCATTTCTTAGCCTTAAGAACCTCACCTCCTCGACATTGTGACCCTGTCGTGACTCTGGAACATGATTGCCCCGTGGGGACTGAGCTTCCCTTTTGTCCTGTATCCCTAGAGGGCAGTATGAGCCTGGTATGCAGAGAGATGCTCACTACATAATCCTTCCGTGTGTGCAACTAGGACGCCCTGCTTCACTTCCGAGCGCCTCCCCTCTTCCGGGAGGCCAGTTCTGGAAGTCAGGTCCCCCTCAGGCTGCCTTCTGGGGTAGTGTCCTGTGGTCAATTTTCCTGGCCTCCCAACTCCCGCCACACCCTAGAATCACCTGCTCAGTGGCCCGTTTCCTCCCACTGCCTCCAGCCTGCATCTGAGCCAAGATGCAGCAGTCACAAGCCAGCCCTGCCTGTCCGGCAGGGGACCCACCCCCGCCCTGGTCTGCCCTGGGTCAAGATGTCTCAGGTCCCTGGGGAGGGTGGATTCTTGGAGGCCTGGCTCCTTCCATCTGAAGATGGTCCCGTGTTGCCTGCTCAGCAGGGCCTTTCCCAAGCCCCCTCCTCACCCCCACCCCACCCCACCCCCATCTTGCTCTGGCCCAGCACCTTTTTCATCGGTTCAACAGCACTCACCACAGTTCAAATCGTCTTCTTTATTTGTTTGCCTGCTTCTTTAACTGGACCTCCCACCCCCTGCCCCAGGAGTATAAGCTTCCAGAAGACCATAAGGATGTCCCCAGCTCTGCACCGAGCTCCTAGGAGTTCCAATCTGCTGTGTGGGCGTGGGTGTCTTAGCGCCCTCTGCTGGAAGGGCCAGCAGAGCTGGATTGTTGTGCCCCTGTCTTTAGTGGGGCTCAGGGGAAGGGAGGCCAGCCCTGGGACATGCAGCCCCCGGGCACTGCAACCTGGTAGGCCAACCCCTCTTCCCACAGCCTGGCCCTTCCAGCTAATCAGTCTGCCCACAGACACAGGAAGAAAGGGCTTTGAGGGAGCCCTTGACTGTCCCCCACGTGGAAGACCTCCCAGGCCTAGCCTTTAGGGGGTTCCCCTTGACTTTAGGAACCTCCTGGGGACAGGGTGGACCGACTGGGAAGGAAGTGGGGGCCACAATCCCTCTACAGGGTGGCAGCGTGTCCTTGGCCTGGGCAGGGCAGCCTCCACCCCAGGTGAAGTCCTGGGTTGAGTGGGGCCGATTTTCCCCACAGAACACAATGTAGGTCTTCATTGGCAAAGTGACAGGTGCCCTGCTGGGACTGGGGACTGGGGACTTCCCTGGGGGTGCAGCCATGGAGAGCTGTTTCCCACGCACACAGTCAATAATGAAAGTCACATGAGCTGCGGGGATGGCCTTCTGAGCACGGGCCAGCTTCCCACCTGGAAGGAAGGAAAAGACCAAGGTTTGTGTTGGCACAGTAAGGGACGAGACAAGGTCTCAGGGATTCATGAGTTCATAAATTCTGTACGCTTTGACTGGTACACCGCCAGCTGGGTTTGCAATGTAATTTCAGCATGGGGAGACCCGAGTCCATTCTCACTCTGTAATCGATATATTTTTGTGTGGTGCCAGGGATTGAACCCAGGGCTTCCTACACATTAGGCAAGTGCTCTTCCACTCTGGCACACCCCAGCCCAAGCCCCAAGTTAAAATCCTGAGCTCTCTCTTCATTGTCTTCTACCCCCAAGATCCCAAATCCAGTTCCTCCACTTTCCTGTGCACATGATCTGCCCAGGGATCTTGCTAGAATGCAGGTCTAGGGAAGGGGGACTGATGCCTTTCTAACAAGCCCCCAAGAGATGCTGGCTCTGTTGGCCCTTGGACCACATTGTGAATAGCAGGATCCCCAGTCAAGATGAGGGCTAGGGCCACCTTCTACAGGTGAGGCTCAGCCTGTGTGGGTGTTGGTGCTCCACCCACTACACACACACACACACACACACACACAATCTTTTTTATTTCTTTTATTTTTATTTTTGCAGTCCTGGGGATTGAACCCAGGAGCTCACGCACGCCAGGCAAACATTCTACCATTTAGCTAGACTCCAGCCCTATTTATTTTATTTTATGTTTGGCACTGGGGATGGAAACCAGGGTTGCACTCCCACTGAGCTACGCTCTTTTTAAATTTTGAGACAGGGTCTCACCAAGTGGCCGAGGCTGGCCTTTCATTTGTGATTTTCCTGCCTCAGCCTCCTGAGTAACAGGCGTGCACCTTCATGCTCTGCTCCTCCTCAGATAATTTTATCCGCAAGCTTGGAGAAACCTACCCAGGGTCATCTGCCCGGGGATTCCCTTCTCTAACCATTGTACCCCGCTACTACCTCCCTAGCTCAGAGCCTATTACAGCGTAGAATAGCGAATGAACAAATCAATCAATTTACCAAAAAAAAGAAAGGATCAGAGCAACTGTGTCTGAATCTACAGCCTGTGCTCCTAATAAGTAACTTTTCAGGTTATCCAAGTAATATACCTGTTCTCTTAATTATACACTATTCACCTGACGTGGACTCAGGAAGGAAGCTTACGTTCTCATAGGTTGGTTAATTCAGGAAATAAATGAAGCCTGCCCCACCCCTCCCACAGTAGAGCACTCGCCATCAGACCCCCACCAGCCCACCCCCCTCCAGCTGCGTCACCTCTTACCAGAGCTGGTCTCTAGGCTGGTGTCTCTGAGACTGGCTCTCCAGTCCCTGGGGTCTTCTGAGGGAGCCATGCTGCTGACACAGGGCCTGCCTGGCGCTGGCAGGAGGGGACTGGTCCTAGGCTACCTCTTCCAGGATGTAGCCACCCCACTCCCCGGGACCAGATCTTTTATATTCACCAGATCCGGACCGGATCCGCTGAGTGAGGCACAGGAACTGGCCCGGGGCAGTTAGGGGACTGCTTTGATCAACAGGGCTATGTCAACAAGATTATTGTTGGGTCAGGGAGGCAGGCTTCCTATGAAACAGACACTATTTTTTTTTCCAGCTCTCGCTGCTTCCTGACTTGGGCCAGGTCTCTGGAACCTTCTCAGCCAGGCCTCAGTTTCCCAAATCTTGGTCATTCTGTGGCTGTTTCACCACCTTGCTTTGTTGGCTTGTTCCCACCTAAGAACTGTGCCTAAAAATACCTAAGATTACACTGAGAAAGAAATGTATTTTCAAAGAAGGTTGACGTTGCTACATTAAATGTTAACAGTATCGTTTCCATAAAAGGGACCCAACTGTGCACAGCAAGGGGAATAATGGTCAGGCCAGAGATGTCCAGCTGTCATCCCCAGAACCCAGGGATAGGTTACCTTCCAAGGCAAAGGGGACTTTGCCGATGTGATTAAGGATGTGGACTTTGACTTTAGGAGATTATCCTGGATTCTGTGGCAGCGCTGATCTAATCACATGAGTCCTGGAAATCAGAACTTTTCCTGGCCAGGTTAGAGACAGTGAAGGGGCAAGGCTGGGAGGAAGAGAGGTCTCAATCCGCCATTGCTGGCTTTTGGAGATTTTGTCAAAGGGGAAGACAATTTGTCAATTCAGCTTTTCAGACTACTCTGTCACAGGTCCCTCCTGACACCAGTTGTGTAAGAAGGAAGCAATTAGTCAGCAGTGGGCACAGGCGGGCGGTCCCCTAGTTCAACTTAGTTCTGACTGCTGTCTACCGGGACACAATACCAGATCCCAGAGGCTGAGGGCTCAGGCCCCGGGACTGATCAGTTTGGTTGCGTGGAAAGCCCGATGCACGCTGCTTCACCTGCGTTTCTGATCCCCCGGCTATAAACCGGGTTCCGCCACCCACTGCTCAGGTTTGATCGATTGGCATGAGCCGCTGCCAGAACTCCAGGAAACACCTGTGTTTACCGGTTTATTGTAGGGGATACTACAAAGCACACAAAGAGATGAAGAGGGCCAGGCACATGGGAAGCAGGTGGGTGCGTCCGTGAGTTCCAGGTGTGCCACCCTCCAGGAACCTCCAGGCCTTCAGTCACCTGGATGCTGTCACTTCGGGTTTTTATGGGCAACCATGTAGAAATGCTCTGATCTTGAGCTGCTAGCGTGAGGGGAGCCTGTGCAGCCACCCCCGCTCCTGGGCATGTGGTGGGGCTATGTCTGCCCGGAGAGGTTTGAGATCTACAAGGGGCTGGGGTACAGCTCAGGGGCAGAACGCTTGCCCAGCATGCATGGGGCCCTGGGGCTAATTCCCAGCAACACAGATTTCTTAAAAGAGAGAGAGAAGAAAAGATCTATATCAGAGAATTTTTTTTATGACCATCTCCAAGCCAGAACGACTAGGGTGTTGTTAGTTTCTATGATCACCTTAGGGAAGGGAAATTCTAGCTTCTGTGGGCTGCTTTGGGGAGCAAAGAGAGCAGGAGAGAGGAGTGCGGGAGGGCAGAGAGAGACCTTGCTTTCTGAGGCTGTTCCGGAGGCTCAAAGCACCCCAGCTTCCTAGCAAAAGGCTGCCCTTGCCTTTATTGCTCGGAAGCTGCTTTGGGAAAAGCGGGACAAAAGGCCAAAGGCTTCTGTGTTATTGTTCTAGTCACTAGAGCCAGGAACAACGGACAAAACCAAAAAAATAAATATCATAATATCGCAGTGACGGAGGCAGGGATCCTGGGCCAAGGAACACAGGTGCCTCTAGAGGCTGGGAAAGGTAGGACAATGCTCTTCCATAGAAACTCCAGGAAGGAGCTTCCTGCCACACCTCGATTTTGTGCATGCGGAATACCCTGATTGGGACCAACTGAGGCCTGTGTGGGACTTCAGATCCGCAGAAAATAAATTCATGTGACCTTAAGCCACTCTACGGTGGTAACGTAGTCCAGCATCAATAGAAACTAACATGCCAGGCTCAAAATGAAGAAACCAAAACGAAATTAAACTCTAGCCAAATATTTTTGCCTGAGTTTAAATGACTTCAGATGTGACTAAGCAATATCGATTTTATCACAAATTAAAACAATTTAAACAGCCATGCACATGTGATAGCACAGTTCTGATACTGTGTCACAAGAAGGGGACTTTACCTCTGTGGGGTCTTTCCGCCAAACCCGTAATCCTGGTCTAGACAAGAGAAAAGAACTGGATAAATCCAGACCGAGAAACACGCTGTAGTTACCTGGTCTATAGGCCTCCAACTTTTTTTTTTTTTTTTTTTTAAGAGAGAGAGGGACAGGGGCTGGAGAGGTGGCTCGGCAGTTGTGGTGCTTGCCCAGCATGCGCAAGTACACGGGTTCAAACACCAGCACCCAGGTACACAACTAAGTGTTGGAGCAACAAAAGCCATGAGAAAAACTCAATAAAAAAAAAATTGATTCTGTCTCGCTGTCTCTGTCTCTTTCTCACTGTCCTTCTTGCTTAAAAAAAAAAAAAGGAGAAAGAATTTTATTTAGTTTTTCATGTGACTTTCATTGCTCCGACACTTCGTTGTGTACGTGGTGCTGGGGTTTGAACTCACGTCCTCATGCATGCCAGGCAAGCTCTGTAGCTGCAGAGCCACCATTCCAGCCCCATCCCCAGTCTTTTTTATTTTTTTATTTTGAGATAGGGTCTTGCTAAGTCGCTGAGGCTGGCTTTGAACTCATGATCCTCCTGCCTCAGCCTCCCGAGCCACTGGGATCACAGATGTGCGCCACTGTGACTGGCTTGATCTGTACACTTTAAAAGAGTGGATTGTGGGGCTGGAGCCGTGGCTTGGAGGTTACAGTGCTTGCCTGGTATTCCCAAGTACTTCCCAATGAAGTCTCCTCGGAGCAACAAAAGTCACTTGAAAAACTAAGTAATATTGTTTCTCTTTTTCTCTCTCTCACACCATCCCTCTTTCTTTAAAAAAAAGTTAAAAAAAAAAAAAAGAGTGGATTGTTGCCTGAGGATGTAGCTCAGTGGTACAGTGCTTGGGAGACAGTTGTAGCAGAGATAGTAAAATGGCTGGGTAGTCAGGACCATGGGCCCTGTTCAGCCACACCTAGAAGCTGTCCAGAAGAGAGTGATGGACAGGTATGCTCAGGACCTTCATATGCAAAAGGACCAGGAGGCTCACCTTAGGAGCCATTCCTTTGTCCCAGAGAGGGGAAAACTAAGAAGTGGGGGTGCATGCAGGTGGGAACAAAGAGGAATTCGCCACCTGCTTCATAGAATTTAACCAGTGGGGCTGGTGCTCAGCTTCAACGCCTGCTTTACGTGCATCTTAATCAAGGCTCAGAGCCAAACCAATATCACCCCTGGCTTAGCCTACGTTAGATGGCGTCCTGCTCCCAGGTGCCCCTCCGCCTTGCGGGGTCTCTGCTCTCCTTCCTTAAATAAATCCTACTCCTTTTACTCCCCCTTCCATGGTTGTCCATGGGTTTTATTCTTCAAATTCGTGAGACAAGGACCCAGAAGATTGGTGCCATTTCCACACCGAGAGCTGCAACGCACCGCTCAGCAGTGGGTGGGGGAGGCCCCAGCCTCATTTCAACCCCCCCAACTCCCCTGTTCAATATGTGCTGTGCGA